>JACEFZ010006986.1:402500-567500 GCA_014155875.1 Cepaea nemoralis | reverse complement strand
CGGTCGGTCGACCGGCCGGTCTGTCTGTCTGTCTGTCTTACCCGACCCGACCCGACTTCGGCCAGGCCCTGTTGGGGAGCATCTAATTTAATTCATATAAGTAGTCATATAAGCTCCCGTTCCCCACTGTCTGTCTGTCTGTCTTTAGGAGGAGGAGGAGGAGGGAGGAGGATGAGGGAGGAGGAGGAGAGAGGAGGAGGAGGGAGGAGGGAGAAGGAGGAAAGAGGAGGGGAGGAGGAGGAAGAGGGAGGAGGAGCGAGGAGGAGGGGGAGGAGGAGGAAGAGGGAGAAGGAGGAGGAGGAGAACGCAGGAGGAGGAGGAAGAGGAGGGAGGAGGAGGGCGAGGAGGAGAGGGAGGAGGAGGGAGAGGCAGGAGGAGGGGTAGGAGGAGGTAGGAGGAGGCGGAAGAGGGAGGAGGAGGGAGGAGGAGGGAGGAGGAGGCGGAAGAGGGAGGAGGAGGGAGGAGGAGGAGGGGAGGAGGAAGAGGGAGGAGGGAGAACGCAGGAGGAGGAGGGGGAGGAGGAGGAGGGAGGAGGAGGAGGGAGGAAGAGGAGGAGGAGGAGGGAGGAGGAAGAGGGAGGATGAGGAGGGAGGAGGAGGAGGGAGGAGGTAGAGGGAGGAGGAGAGAGGGAGGAGGAGAGAGGAGGAGGGGAAGGGAGGAGGAGAGGGAGGAGGAGTGAGAAGGGAGGAGGAGGGAGGAGGAGGAGGGAGAAGGAGGAGGAGGTAGAAGGAGGGATGAGGGGGAGGAGGAGAGAGAGGAGGAGAAGGGAGAAGGAGGGCGGAGGAGGAAGGAAGAGGAGTGATTAGGAGGAGGGAGAGGGAGGAGGAGGAAGGAGGAGAGCGAGAAGTGGGGGAGGAGGGCGAGGAGGAGGAGGAGGTGGAAGAGGGAGGAGGAGGATGGAGGAGGAAGAGGAGCGTGGAGGGGGAGGGGAGGAGGAAGAGGAGGGGGAGGGAGGAGGAAGAGGAAGAGGTAGGAGCAGGGGACAGGAGGAGGAGGATTATAACGCATATGCCTGTAGATAACTGCAGCGAAAAGGTGGGGAGCATCTCATTTAATTGCTGGGGAATGAACAGGCGGACAGATTGTCTGGCTCTGCAAAACTTAGTGGAGTATTGATGCATGACAAGGCAGACGTGGTTGCGGCCTTGTGGGAGCACGTGTACACCTCGGAGAAGAAAATGGATCACCATAGTCTGGTAAGAATGAGACAGCGAGGTGTGACGAGGGGATTTGGCCGACACTCGACGCTCAGAGGAAAGGCGAGACGGACATATAATCAGATTGCTACTGGAACTATTAGTGTTGGAACTCTTCGCTGGCTGCTGAGGATGGGGTCGGAGCGATTATGGGAATGTCCCGAATGCTGTGATGTCGGTTCCTAAATCAATCAATCAATCAATCAATCAATCAATCAATCATTTAATTCATATACGTAGTCATATAAGCTCCCGTTCCCGACTATCTGTCTGTCTGTCTTTCTATCTGTCTGACCCGGCGTTGCTTCGCCCAGCTCCTGGCGGGGTACGTCTCATTAAATTCATACAACAAAAAAAGTAACTTAAAAGAATGTCCTTCCACACACCATCCATTATTTTTAATGAAAACTGTTTTTAATCACCTACACGACTGTAGATAACTTCTTTAAGCATAAAAAGATTAGTTACAATGTTATGCATTATGCATTATTTTTATGAAAACTTTGAAAAATGCCTTAAAGATTATATCATTATTTATTATAACTCATAAGACTGTAAATAACTATAGACAAAGAGTTTATAAATCTTTGAAAAAGATGAATCAATATGACTATAAGTTATATAGCAATGTTATTAAAAGTTATGCCCCGTGAAATAACTTTTCTAGAGTTAAGTTCCCTTGCTATATAGAAATTATAATGAAACATGAAATATTAAAGAATATTAAGTAAGTAGCCGATTTTTCACTTAAAAAAATATGACAGTTGGCAGCGCGAGATTGAGAGGAAGACGTGTAGAAAATTTCATCTCAATCGGATGGATCGTTCGCGAAAGCATAAAGGACATACAGACATACAGACATACATTCTTTTTATATATAAGATTAGGAACTAAAATATAGAACTGAGAAACTCAAAGCTTGTGAATAAAGTGTGCTCTATGGATCTGCGGAAGCTGCCAGGGGGCGCAACCCCCCGACAGTTGTGGAGTGATCGAATGTCGGAATCGATGGATCCAATAGATGTCTTTGTTTAACGTGAATTTACTTGCCAAATGAAACATCGCCCCAAATTAACCACCTTCTTACTGGCTCAAATTAAAATTGACTAGTGAGCAGACGCTGTGACATGTTTGTTAATTTCCGCAATTCTATTGTGAAAAAAAAAACTGAGCTTTATTCGCAATTCGGCTATGAATAAAGCTGAGCTTTATTCACAATTTGATTATGAATAAAACTGAGCTTTATTCATAATTCGATTATGAATAAAGTTTCCTAAACAGTAAGTGTACAGAAACGCAAGTTAACAATTCTTGAACTCACCTGGGGACACAATTATTTGTATTTGGGATGGATACCAATTCTGGAAAATTATTCTTGATATTTAAACAGCCAGAAAAGACTAACATATTGTCACAGTTTGATTATGAATAAAACGGAGCTTTATTCACAATTCAACTATGAATAAAGTCTCTCTAGTTCTATAGAAGTACACATAGGCCTAAATCTTTGCTTTATTGACTACACAAAGGCTTTTGATAATGTAAGATATGTCAACACGATAAAGATGCTTGCAGATGCACAAATTGATGGGAGAGACCTTAGACTTGTAGAAAACATTTGTTGGAAACAACAAGCTGCCATCAGAATTGAAAATGAAGTAGGTCAATATCAGCCTATTGAGAGGTGTGAGACAAGGATGTATAATGTCTCTAGATCTTTTTTTCCCCTGTACAGTGAAAATATTTTCAGAAATGAATATATGACAGAAATCATCATTGAAGGAAGAAACATCAATAACATTAGACATGCAGAAGATACAGTATTAACTGCAGACAATGAGCAGGATCTGCAGCATTTAGTAGATGCGGTTGTTGCATACAGTGAACAACTAGGGTTAGAATTAAATTGTAAGAAAACACTGATAATAGTCCTATAATTATCTCGGAACAATCATAACATCTGATGGAAGATGTCTTCAAGAGATTAGAACAAGAATCACCATGGCGAAGGTAGACTTTTACCACGGACAGACAAAATAACCAATGACCAGGCCTACAAGAAATAAATGAAAATCGTACATTGATTAGAGACATTAGATTTAGACAGCAAAATGTTTTCGTCGCGTTATGAGAAGAAACAAATTGGAGAAATTGATGACATCTGTCAAGATCGAGGGGGAAGAGAACAAGGGAAAGGCAGAGAAGTAAATACCTGGATGGCTTGGCCACGTATTGTCGAGACAAGAACACAAAGCTGATCCATGACTCTGGTGATCAAGTGAGATGGCGAAACATGGCCGCCCACGCTTATCGGCATAGCACATCATGAATGAATTAATAACACTGAAGGGTTGAATGATTAATGCTTTAGAACAGTGGTTCTCAACCGGTGGGGAAATCCCCCCACACCCAAATGGGGGGAATTTTATTTTTTCCAGGGGGGGGGGGGATGAAGACCATTTCAAGATCGCGTTAATACAAGAACCGATTACTTGATATTGTTGTTCCCTTCATACTTTACAATAATGTACGTCTCATCCTTCTAAAATTCATTTTATAAAGTAAGTAGACCCACAAATCATGTTTTATGTGGATGTCTAGACTTGTTTTAGTATATGCTATTCAATTTACCTTCCATTTTTATGTATACTGTGTAGGGGTGGGAGGATTTTTAGATAGGAAATATGAAAGGGGGGGGGGATGACGTTCTGAAAATATGGTGAAGGGGGGCACGGGCCAAATTTTTGATAGGAAGGGGGGGGGGGAAATGACGTTCTGAAATTATGGTGAAGGGGGGCATGTGCAAAAAGATGATGAGAACCACAGCTTTAAAAGAATATGAAATAGATAAAGTTATCAGACTGCGGAAAACAATATATGATGCTATAGATATACCTCATGAATTATGTAATTCTGTATTTATTGCAATCCCAAAGAAATCAGGAGCCTTGGAATGTGATCAACATCGAACAATTAGTATAACGAGTCACATCACGAAGATTTTGCTAAGAATTATCTTGCAAAGAGTTAAGAAGAAAATACAACCTGCAATAGGAGAAGAACAATGTGGGTTTGTAGAAGGCAAGTGTACAGCAAATGTTGTGTATTTGCTGAGAACAGTAATTGAAAGTTCTAGAGAAGTAAACAAAGGTCTACACTTTGCTTCATTGACTACACAAAGGCTTTCAATAAAGTGAGACATGTCGATATGATAAAGATGCTTGAAGATCTACAAATTGATGGGAAATACCTTAGACTTGTAAAAACCACAGTGGAAACAACAAGCTGCCATAAGAATTGATAATGAAGTAGGTCAATATCAGCCTATTAAGAGAGGTGTGAGATAGGGATGTGTAATGTCTCCAGATATTTTTTCCCTGTAAAGTGAAAATATTTTCAGAAATATAGAAGACATGGAAGGAATCATCATTGTGGGATGATACATCAATAACATTAGATATGCCGATGATACAGTATTGATTGCAGACAATGAACAGGACCTGCAACGCAACATTTAGTAGATGTGGTTGTTGCACACAGTGAACAACTTGGGTTAGAATTAAAATGTAAGAAGACACAGATTATGGTCGTCAATGGGAAAAAGGAAAGACTACAATTTAATATACAAGTAAATGGGCATATTCTTAAACAAGTGAATCAGTACAGTTATCTCGGAACAGTCATAACATCACATAGGAGACGCCTTGAAGAGATTAGAACAAGAATTGCCATTGCGAAGGTAGCCTTTTGTAAGATGAAAAACATATTGACCAATAAAAAGATATCAACTGAAACGAGAAAAGGGGTGTTGAAGTGCTACATAGAACCTATATTGTTGTATGTATGTGAAGCCTGGACAATGAGCAGACAAGCTTAAAAACATCAGATGGCTGTGGGAATATGGTTTATGAGAAAAATGCAAAGAATACCATCGACAGACAGAAAAACTAATGAACAAGTCCTTCAAGAAACAAATGAAGATCTTCTTCTTCTTCTTCTTTCGTTCGCTTGAAATATATCTATATCTGCAATGTTGTCTCTTTAATGAATTGAACTGTCTTTTTCAGTTCACACAGTGGTCCATAGAGTTTATCTTCCACTGTTGTCTCTCTAGGCCAGAAGGTTTGCCTAGATATGTTATATTTTGGGCAGTCTTGGAGTATGTGCTCTGCTGTCTGCGAGGCCAATCCACATGTGCACATGGACTGTTTCACCAATCTTGAATTTTGTATACATGTGGTTGCGTAATCTATTATGTCCTGTTCTGAGGCGCAGAATAATGACTTGTTCTGGTCTGTCCATAACGTGGTAGTCATCTTGAGCAGGTTTTGGTGGCTTTCTGACTGATTTGATCATTATTTTCTTTTGGTGGTATGTAACGGGCACATCAGGCTGTTCTTCTTTGGCTCCTTCCTTAGCCAATTGATCAGCTCTGTCGTTTCCGGGTACTCCACAGTGGGATGGTATCCACTGTATGGTGACCTTATGCTGACTGCTAAGTTCAGAAAGTAGTGTCCTTAGTACTGGCAATTTCCCAGACAGGAGCGCCTCGAGTACTGATTTTGCATCTAGTCAATAGCACCACAGGTTGTGTACCATTGCTGGTATTTAGTAATTTCTCTGTTGCTATCTTGTTTGCCTCAATTTCGGCATCATAGTTATGGCAGTACTTTCCTGTCGGTACTCTGGCTGTGTCCCTAGTATTATTTGGGTATTCTATGTACACTCCTGCTCCTCCATTTCGAACAGCATTTTGTGCCGACCCATCTGTGTAGACTCGGATCCAGAGGTCCTGTGGGTATTCTTCATCAAGGAAGCTGAGAGTGGCTGTTCTGCGCTGCACACTGTTCTGTTCTTCCTTGTCTAATATTCCTCTCACTTTTGTCTGGATTTGTAACGATAGTCTATGCTCATCTTTCCATGGAGTTCGCTCTGGAATAGTTGTTAGGGGGATACCAACTGTGGGCAGATCGGTGGTTTCTCTGCAGAGTCGTTTGGCCTGGTGGATAAAACTACTTCTTTTCAACCGCCCCATAGCTAGGTTTTCAAATCTGTTCTTCATAGGGTGGTCTGGCAAGCTGAGGAACTTTTCTGCTTGTATTAGCGTTTTCGTATCTCTGCGCTCACTCAGTGCTTGTGTCCTCCCCATCTTCTCCATTTCCACTATAGGGGTTGATCTCATCCCTCCTGTGGTGACTCTAAGTGCTTGATTTTGCACCTTGTCCAGCTCTTGTAGTGTGGTTTTTGATGCTGAACACCACGCAGTTGACCCATATTCCAGGTGTGGTCGTATGATCTGTTGGTAAACTTTGCTAAGTATTTTCCCACTGGCTCCCCATGTGGTTCCACTTAGCTTTCTCAGAATGGCTATTTTCCTTCTGGCTTTTGCTACTGATTTGTTGATGTGCTTTCTCCATGTCAGCCTGCCATCAAATGTTACTCCAAGGTATGTTGGTTCTTTATCTTCTCTTAGGGGTGTTCCATTTATCTGGATGATCCCTGCCTTTTGTTTTGAAGAGAGGGTAAATAGAGTGGTGCTGCACTTGTCAGTGTTTTTGCTGACACACCATCTATTTGCCCATGCAGCAAATGTATCTACAGCTCTTTGTAGCAATTTGGTGGCCTCTAATGCATGTTCATCTGTGCTCCATAAAACCAGGTCATCGGCGTACATTGCCGCTTTAATTCCATGCGGTAGATTAGCAACAAGATATTTGATGAAGATTAGAAAAAGTGTGGGGGACAAGACTCCGCCCTGGGGAACACCGTGACGCAGTAGTACTTTTTTTGCTCTTGAGTCCGTCTATCTGTACTCGGGCTCTTCTGTTGTGCAAGTATGCTTTCACCCATTTGTACATTCTTCCATTGACTTTGCAGTTTCTCAGTTTCTTCATCAGACCTTCTTTCCAGACTTTGTCAAAGGCTTTCTTCAGATCTATCCATGCCGCAAGCACCAGCTTCTTCTCTTGGAATGCATCCTCAATTTCTTGAGAGAGGTAGGTTGTCTGATCTTCCGTAGAGTAGCACTGCCTAAAGCCAGCCTGCTGTGGCACAAGGATCTTTTTACTTTCAATGTACCACTGCAGTCTGTGACTGATGATGCGCTCCAGTGTTTTGCAAAGACAGCTGGTGAGGCTAATTGGTCTGTAGCTAGAGGCAATGGAACCATCTTCCCTGATTTTAGGAGGGGTATAATGATTGCTTCTCTCCAGGCTTGTGGAACACTGCCTAAGGTCCAGCTGTTATTGAAGATCTGCAACAGCTTTGCTTTGGCCTCTGTCCCTACGTTCCTGATCATTTCATTGGATGGCTCAGGCGGAGGATATGATCAGACAGGTGTGCCCCTTGGAGAACATCAGGCGAGGAGAGGAGTGAGTCAGAGTGCCAGCCGAGCAGTCAGACTTGTGCAGGGTTATAATCACATTGAGACGGGAGTGCAGGGAGTGGCCAGCAGGGGCCACGGAAGTGGAAATTCAGCAAATAATTCAGGAAAATTCTCGCCCGGGTGATGTGATTATCTACACGGATGGGTCGGTGTTGAGAGGTAGGAGAAGTGCCTGGGGGTTCTTGGCAAAGACTAATGGTCGGCGTTTGGTGCAGGAGAGCCTGGCGTATGATGATACTACATCTAGCTTAAGAATGGAGGTGGAGGCGGTCAGTGCAGCTTTCCGCTGGATAGAGAACACGATACATACACACATTGTGATTGTTACTGACTCAGAAAGCATGCTGAGGAGGGTGAGAACAGGCAAGCTTCGTGCAGAGTGGCTTGCTTCGTTTCGGAGGTCACGTGTAGCAAGTATCACCTGGATCTTTTCTCCTGGGCATGCCGGTGTGCTGGGGAATGAACAGGCGGACAGATTGGCGGGCTCGGCAAAACTTGGTGGAGTATTGATGTATGACAAAACAGATGTGGTTGCGGCCTTGCGGGAGCACGTGTACACCTCAGAGGAGCAAATGGATCACCATAGTCTGGTAAGAAGACAGCGAGGTGTGACGAGGGGATCTGGCCGATGCTCGACGCTCAGAGGAAAGGCGAGACGGACATATAATCAGATTGCTACTGGAACTATTAGTGTTGGAACTCTTCGCTGGCTGCTGAGGATGGGGACGGAGCGCTTATGGGAATGTCCCGAATGCTGTGATGTCGGTTCCTAAATCAATCAATCAATCAATCAATCATTGGAGATACCATCAGCTCCTGGTGACTTTCTCATTTTCAGTTTTGATATGGCTAGCTCCAGTTCCGCTGATTGTGATAGGTGCCTCCAGAACCTCATGTACTATTTCCTTCTGTCCTGTATGTTGTCGTTTCTCTTGAATCTCTTGTTGTTTCTCTGGACTAATTTTGATATTGTTATCTTGTGCGAATGAGTCCGCAAAATGATCAGCTGCTTGCTTTCTTGTTAAGATGTTTCAATCTTTATGTAGTGCAATTTTTGAGTTTCTCCCTGTGCCCTCATCATTAAGTTGTTTTATTAGCTTCCACAATTTCCTTGTGTCTCTTTCAAAGTTCAGAGACTCCGATTTCTCCTGCCAGTTTTTCCGTCTAGCCTGCAGCTTGGCCCTTTGAAATTTGGCTTTTGCGTGCTGGAATTTATTGTGGTGCTCTTGGCTGGGTGTGGCCTCTGCTTGCTTTCTACACACTTCCACATCATTATGCAACTGTTCCAGTTCACTACTCCAGTAGGGTTTATATTATTTACGGGCTCCTCTTGGTACTGTTTCTTGCGCTGCCTGTAGCATGCATTTCCCAAACTCTTCAACTACTTTATTTATGTCTTTCTCAGTGTTCAGGTTTCTAACCAGTATGCTGGTGCGATGCTTGTACATTGCCCAGTCTGCTTTCTTGTAGTTCCACCTCGAGAGAGTGCTGCTTTCACTTACAAGCTCATTTTCTACGGTTAGAATGACTGGCCTATGGTCACTGCCACCAAGTTGTTTCCCAACAATTCGTGTAATGTTCCACTCCAGGTCTGGTGGATGAAAAGCCAGGTCAGGTGTAGTTGTAGTGTGCCATGATCTCTAGTAGAAAGTATGTGGGTCGGACGGCTTTTTAATCAAGATGAATCTATTCTCATCCTGCCAGTCTTCCAGTTTCTCTCTTCTCTGGTCCATGTGATCATAGCCCCAGTTCTGCGAGTGGCTGTTGAAATCGCCACACACAATTATTTTTTCTTTTAATGGTAGTGTGTCCAGTGCCTGTGGGCGGTCACTTGGACAGTAGTAATTGATTAGATGTAGGTCTGTATTACCTGTCTTAAGTTTAAGTGTCTGATACGCAGCCTCTTCCATGTAGACTTCGATTTGGGAAGCAATGATGTTATTTTTTACAAGGGTCAGTATCCCACCTTTTCGCCTGTCCTTTCGGTCAGATCGGTAACACTGGTAGCCTCTGATTTTGAAGGCTATATTTTCGAAGAGGTGAGTTTCTTGCAAGCAACATATGCTTACTTTTTCTTGGTCTAAGATGTTTTCTAATTCTATTTTTTTTTGACTCCCTCCGCATTCTAGTGCATTATTTTAAGTCTTCGTTTAGTATGGCCAGTCGTCCTATTCTCATGTCCCCTGGCTCCACAGGACATCTGAGAAGGACCTCCAGTAGTTGGGGTTGGACCTTTTCGAGACATAGGGCCCAACACTGCACCTGCCTGGGGGTTCAAAACAGGGCGAGCACCATAACATTTAGCAGTAGTCGACACATTCCATTTTGCGTGATTGCGTGGCATCCTGATTTCTGTGGTGCGCCTCTTGGCTGGTTGCCTCCGTCTTCAGCACCTTTCTTTGCTAGAGCAGACTGTGGTCTCACTCGAGTGTAGATGTGTACACGCGCACACACGTGTCTGCGCATGCATGCACGTGCATACACATCTAGAGCATACTGGTTATTTTCCGGCGCCAGAAAATCGCCGTCGCCCCTTCTCATGTTAGTTTAAACAGTTCCGCAACGTCAAGGCCATTAGTTGGACTTTTGCTGCATTGGTTATGTATTCACGAGCCATTGGGGTATTTAAGCAATGTTGGGCGCTCACCCCAACACTGCGCCCCGGCTACATACAGCAACATTTGGAACCACAAAGGCATTTGATTTGGCCAGTCGTGGTGGTCTGTTCAAGGCACTAAAGAAGATTGGCTGCCCAAGAACTCTTCTGTCCATTGTGGAATCGTTCCATACAGGCATGAAATGTATAATTACGTTTCTTCTTCTTCTTCTGCGTTCATCCGGATAGTTTTTTCGGACGTTATTGCGTTGTGCCTGTTTACAGCAGAGCTGCGTTCTTGCGCCGTTAGGCCGACACATCTGACTTCTGCGGGCATTTGTTGACCGGGTTAACCTTCCCGGGGGTTTCTTAGGGCGTTTGTCTCTCACTCTTGTGGTGTTAACCCCCATCCCAGCCAAAGACATCCTGGTCAGCCCTCAAGGGAAGGCAGGGACAGACCATGGGCATTCCCCGCCATGCAAGAAGGCTTCCATAATTGCAGAGCCGACACATAGCGCTCTGGTACTGGGCTCACCCAAGGAATCGTCACGTCCTGCACATGGCTGCTTAGCTTCACTTCCGTATAATGGGCCTTCCCGTCACCACAGGCTATTTCTCCGGAAACCAGAAGAATGCAATATGCAGATGACATCCACACAGTGAGCTTTCGATTTGGACTTTCCATGTAATTGATTTGCTATCCAAGCAATATTCTATTTAGTGCTACTGGGATGCTTTTGCTACCGACATACCTGCGGTATGAAGTGTGGCAGTCTAAGTACTTCATGCACCTTTAGATGCCAACCTGAATGTAGTTAAAGTAAGCTGCGGTCAACTTGAGTTTGTTTATATCTCCATAGAGCTTGTCCTCCAACGAAGCAGGAGCGGACCAAAATATCTTTCGCTGTTTTGCATATATTGGGAACTCCTGCAGCAAATGTTTAGCTGTCATTTTACTAGTTCTACAATTAATTAAGTTTGATTGTGCAACTTCAGAAGAGTTTGAAATCAAGAGTGGAGTTAAACAAGGTTGTGTACTTACTCCTACCCTCTTTGGAATATACGTTTTACTTCTAATGAAATATTCCTTTGGTGATCAGGACGGTGGTATATACATTCACTCACGCTCATATGGCGGCCTATACAATGCTCAAAGATTGAAGGCCAAGACCAAAATTAAGAGGGTAATGATAAGAGAGTGCTGTTTGCAGATGATGCTGCTATTGCGACCCACTCTGAGGAAGAATTACAATGTCTACTATCTGCATTTTCCAATGCTTGTTCTGAATTTGGTTTAAAAATTAGCAAAAAGAAGACACAGATTATGTCACAAGGTGCACATGGGGTACCGTCAAACTTTATTGACGACGCCGAACTGTAGATAGTAGACCATTTTATATATTTAGGATCAGACATAAATAGAAAATCATCCCTAGATCAGGAAATCAACATCAGGATTGGTAAGAAAGCATTGAACAGGTAAATAAAAAAAGAGTCTGGGAGAACAGGAAGCTTACTGTCAAAACAAAAGTCCTTGTCTATCAAGCCTGTGTCCTCAGTAGTCTTCTTTATGGCAGTGAAGCCTGGACAACTTACTCACACCAAGAGAAACGTTTAAACAGCTTTCATATGCCTGCGAAAAATACTTGGTATTAAGTGGCAAGACAAAATCACTAATACTGAAGTATTGGAAAGATCAGGTTGTGTGACGGTTTGTTCCATGCTCAGTCTTCGTAGACTTAGATTGATAGGATACATTAGGAGGATGGATGATGGTAAAATACCAAGACATCGTTTTTGGTGAATTACAGATGGGTAAGAGATCTCTACTGCCAATGTCAAACAGTCAAATGTCAAACAGTAAATGCCAGTTTTCTTCATTTTAAAAGAGGAATCAGTTTATGATGTCCATTATATAGGGATTTTTCCAGTGACCCCCCTTTTTAAAAATTAAAAAATGATGTAATAGTGTGAACCCTCTTGGGTTCGATCTCTAATGTGATATGGCACAGTGTCTTGACCAGAGACATTGTTTACCATGGGTGGTTTCCTCCACGCTGATATCACAATATAGGAGGTCAGCATGGCCGAATGGACAAAAGCACTCGCTCTTAAACTTCCGGTGTGCTGATGCAGATTGCAGTATTGCTTTATACTGCAGTAAAGCTGATCCACGACTCTCGATCTTATTGATCGTATGAGATGGCAAAACATGACCTCCCATGCTTATCGGCATAACACATGATGATGATGATAGCTTTGCTTAACTACTCAACAAATGTTATAATTCTCTCTCTATATTCCATCCATCCATCCATCATGTGCCATGCCGGTAAGCGTGGGCGGTCATGTTTTGCCATCTCACTCGATCACCAGAGTCGTGGATCATCTCCGTGTTCCTGTCTCGACCCTGCCATGTGGCCAAGCCATCCAGGTATTTGCTTATAGGTCTTCCTCTTGGTTTGTTCCCTTCGATCTTGCCAGTTGTCACCAAGTTCTCCAATCCATTTCTTCTCATAACATGCCCAAAAAATTTTGACTGTCTCTATATTGCTGTCTTCATTTTTCCAACAGTATCATTTGCACTAATTTTATTGAATGGTTTTGAAAGGTGTCGGCCTTCTACTGGTCTGAGTGACACTGCCATATAATATATGAAGTTTATAAGGTAATACTATTTTTTTCTCCTCTTTTAGTCCTAAAAAGAGTTGGAGGCGCCCTACGTGTGTCAGACCTTCCAAGCTAGGACACAGTATTCAGATGAGTACATTTTATTTTAATTAGTTTAATAGTTTAATATTGTCATAGTGTGTTTCATGTAGTTTTGTGTTGGTTTGTATTTGTTTGTCCTGTGCTGACGAAGGCTTTGGCCGCAACGTCCAATTTGTCTCTTGTAGTCGTGTTTTAGTAAAGCTCACAATCTACTTCTCGTTTATTTGGGTGATTCATTCATTGCCTAAGGTAATACTACAACTTCTGTTATTCTTTAATTTGTTCACAAATGTCTATCATTATGGGGATTGATTTCGTTTGACAGAATTGTTTCCAGTAGTCTTTTCAAAATTATATTTTTTCTGTTTTTGTTGTAAGCTTAGGTTTCTTTCTTCTTGTATTGCAGTGCAGGCTAATGTCTACCAAGGTACCGGTTTCTTTGACGAAGCTCTGTGCTTTTCTTTGGTAGTCATGATTAATATGTTGTGGCATATGGAAATATAGTATATGTTTGGCAGCTATGCTTAGAATTGTGTGTATGATATTTTTAACAAATATCTTAAAGCAATCATCTTCTACCTGAATTTAAGAAAAATCTTCCACATCTGTCCGGAATGTCTTCCAATTTGTCTCGCTGAAGAAGACCGATGTTTCATTTATTTTATTAAATGTAAAATTCTCCTGAATAGTTGCACCCTCCGTTATTTCCCAGTTTGCTTTGGCCAGATCACTAAGTTAACAAAGACATAAGAATTATAAAACCCATTTAATGATTAACCTCTTTATTCTTGAATACTTCAGCAGTGTGAAATATAACTTTTACATTTGCCACTACAATTATTGCAATCCGCAAATGGCTACATTGCCACATAGTGGTCACGCCCACACGCACCACCTAATGTAAATTAGGAGATTCCCAGTCTAACAATAGAATGACTTGACGACTAGAAACTTAGGACGACGTAATCATCGTCAGGGACAGCAGAAGGTGACTTCGAGAAAGGAGATCAAGACGGCTGTATGTATTTTTCCCTGAAAGCTCCGTGAGCAAAAGGTTTGATCATTTAGGGCAAGGCATTGTTACTGAGAAGGGATATCGCCTGTTTATATATAGCATTCTTGTCATACTCAGGACCGGGACATATAGATAATATAGACAACGAGTTAACGAGTTATGTTTGGACATTAGCTGCAATATGCTTTAGGAGATTGGGTAATTATAGAATTGGATGAACAGCCAAGTTGGTATTAATATATATAACGTCCCGTACCCGTGTCAGGGTCCCGTTATATGATACAGCAGTGTTGTGTTCATTTTGTCTAAAAGAGAGCAGATCCGAAATAAAAGGATTTATCTCAAAATTATATCAGTCGTCAAGGTGAGCGACTTTTGTTATATAAATTCATTCAAGTTTGAGTTTTAATGCTTCGGCGGTTGAATACACGTCGAGACACGTGGGGACTTCGATCCGAGGAAACGATAATGGTATGAATAAACGACGATTGATTCCGCCAGATCAGTAAGAAACATAAAATGCACGCCACGATGATATATTCCTAAGCACACGATGTTGCATCAGGACTATGTACAATGCACCAATATGGCGCCCGATTTTATATAAGCTGTCTGACGTCGCCAGAAAACGAAACATAACATACTTATTGTTTGACGATTATCTGCAGGTAAAGTGACTAAATAATTTAATTAAATTAGTCCTTCATAAGTGCCACAGTTTGAGAAGTTTATCAGTGGAAAGAAAGGAATAAAGATTACACTATACTATGTTAACTGATCTACACACATGGTGCGCACGAGCAGAAACAGATAATGAACATTACGTGTATTTAATAACAGCAAATTATATACTATCGTTTGAAACAATAGTAGATAGTTAAATACGATCATAATATTGTCCAAGTTTGGGAAAGTGAAGCACAATACAGTAATGGAGAAGTAAACACAACTGATATATTTGGTTTACGGATCGTTTGAGTCCACACTCGACTTATAATGTGTTGTTGGTACAGAAGAAGGAGGCGTTAGCTTCCTACACGACATTTCCACTCTGTTAACAAAGCAGTGAGTCAAACTTATTATAGGAGAAAGAACACTTACTTTCACGCTTATGACACTGATATACCTACACACAAGGATGGTACGATATTGCCAGTACCCACACATTTAACATACGAGTATCAAGAATAGGAGGACACATATGAAGATTAAGTTGACACAGTACGCCATGATGCAAATAATTTTCAACAACGATCGTCACTGAAACTTCACTACTGTCACATACGAACATTGAACGTTACAAACTTTACACAGTACCACTTCATTACTTTGAACTTTACTCTATCAGAAAGACATTCGTTATTTTACGAACATTACTAACAGTTTTGACTTGGTTATTTAAAACGCCAAAAGATTTTGCCACCTACAAGTGTGAGACATTGACACCACACACGATTATATTTGATGCCGACACTCTGTCATAAATTCACTATCGGCACAAAGGACATTCGATACGTCTATAGACATTAATTATTGTACATGTCGGAAAACTTGCTGACGTCGGATGTTGGAGGATGCTATACACTACCAGGAAGATTACCTTCGCCACATAGATTGTCATCTCTCAAGGAAGTTTAGGTGTGACATTCAATTGGTCGCTACACGTTAGATATCACGTCAGGACTTATTATATATACTCTTATACTCTGAGGCCAGGACATTGAGGCAACGCTTCTACACAGAATGCCATACACAATTTGAAGAGTTTACGATGTGTATGCGCTTACCAATACTTACATTGGCTATATTATAATTATATAAGCAGCAACTATTAATTACAAATGCCAACCACGGATATATTCGTTCATCCGTATTCAAGTCAACGAGATTAGCGGAACACAAGAGATACCAACGCTATTCATAAGGAATTCACGGACATTATTTTATACTTGAAGATACTACTTACGGGATGGAGGACATTACAACACCATTATCCACATACCGGACAACAACTCTCACTTCAAGACGACACGTACACGTATACTAGGACATACTATTTTGAAATCACAGAGGATTTCGTTATATATATATATATATATATATATATATATATATATATATATATATATATATATATATATATATATATATATATATATATATATATATATATATATATATATATATATATATATATATATAACGTATATAGACACTTATGAATGTGACATGTTACGCCGCTATACCAAGTGAGTTACACCATTACTCTCATTGACAGACATAGAAATAACATTTCATTCTTTGTACGGTACCGTGATGGACACCTCTCTGGCAACATTAACACATATGAATCTGTTACATGGAATGTCGGACTTGTCAACATCAACACTTCACACTGGACACTGATTGACTGTACACGGATACACTACACACGTCAGGAGGCTACTCACTTTACACTTCAGCTGTTACACATCGGAACGTTATACGGAGTGACATTGTTCTTATTGGGCGTGATACCATTCGTCTTCACGCTAAACTTTACGACGCTATACTCCATTGTGGACATTAAGCGTTCCAGTACCCACAGCATTCAGCTGCTATAACTCAAGTATCGTCGAAAACACCCAAGCCAATCACGTTTCTCAGAAATTGGTTACGAACCGCGTTGGTTCGGGTTTAAGTACAAATTCATTGTACTTTCGTACAAGCAAGGAGCGGTTTACTTCCTTATACAATTTCTTCCCTTGGCATATCGTGGTTAACATATAGGATGTAAATTATCGAGCATTATATTTACGGACACGAGAACCGGAAAAAGGCCAGTAATTTTGTTCATTGTTGATTGATGTTATGTTGACTCATAATAAGGCTATTTATTTTATTTTGTGGGTGGTTGGAAGGGTTGATTGGTTCATGAAGTGATTTGTGTGTTGATAGTCGCCAGATCATTACGGATTAAATTTTTGTTTTGATCTTGCGGGTGTCACCATAATACTATTGTCTTGTCTGTACGTTAGTAGTATAGTAGGAGCATTATCCGTTAAAAAAAATTGTTATTGTTTGTGAACAGTAAGATGTATTCGCGTCACTCGTCATTCGTCTTTTATAATTATTAGTTGTCTTGCGTTGTATATATATATTGTGTATTGGATATATTTATTCATATTTATTTCTCTAGTTATATTTATTTCGATCATTATAGAGAAATTTGATTGATTTTTTTTGGTGGTGTGTGAATTTACACTACAAATTTAATTGAGTCTATATTTTCTCAACGGTGATACGAGATTTACCTTACTATCTAAGTGATAGTGAGTTGAGACAATATCACAATTCTTGTCGATTCTTTTCTTCTCTTGCCTACTACTATATTTATTTCAGCCAGATAGCTCATTTTACAGGTAGGACAAGAAGACAAGATGTCTACGCTGCAATATTTCATTGAAATGGGCGAGAAGACTGGTCTAACTGGTGCTGAGCTTCGAAATTGGGCAAAGCTTGAGTTCAGTGAACAACAGAAACGTGACAAAGAGGAAAGACAACGTGAGAAGGAGGAAAGACAGGAAAGACTGACAGCAGAGAAGGAAACCAAATAACTGCAGATGGCTCTGGAGAGAGAACTGAAGGAAAAAGAAATAGCTTTGGAACGCGAACGAATGGAGGCTAGAGAAAAAGAAAGAGCTTTGGAACGCGAACGAATGGAGTCTAGAGAAAAAGAATTAAATGCGGAAAAAGAGAAGTTAATGATAGAGATGCAAATAAAGGAGAAACAGATGGCTGCAGAAGCGGAATTGAAGATAAAGCAAATGGCTACAGAGGCAGATTTGAAGATGAAACAAATTGTTGCTGAAGCAGAACTTAAAGAGAAACAATTGGTTTTTGATAGGGAGAGACTTGCTACAGAGACACTCTGGAAGGACAAAGAGGTTGAAGGTAACCTAAGGGTCAAGATGCTTGAGATGGAACGTGGAGCTGAAATCGAACGAGAGAAAATGCTGGCTAAGCAGAACGATCCTGTGAAAAAGTACCAAGGTTTATTCAGGAATTTTCAACAAGGTGATTCGGTTAGTTCTTGGATAACGAATTTCGAAGTGCTAGTAAAGCACTACAAAGTTCCGGAGAAGGACGTACCAATTCTGTTTCACCGTCACCTCGCGTTAGAGCCGTTGAAAGTGATTGAGTTAATTCCTGAGGATTTACGTACGAACTACAAATATATGCGCGATCGTGTGCTATCACATTTTTCTTTGGATGAATCTGGTTTACGAACTAAGTTTAAAACACTTACACCGAAATCGAATCAAACATTCCTGGATTTCGCTTCGGAAATGTCTTCTAGTTTTGATAAGTGGTGTAAGGCTGCGGATATTAATGATAGTTATGAGAAAGTGAGAGACTTAATTATCAGAGATAGAATGTTATCTGCAATACCAGAACCTATGTCAGTATTTCTTATGGAAAACAAATGTAAAAGTTTAAGTGAGATGGAAACTAAGGGTGAATCTTATTTCAATGCACATAGGGATATTTTTGCTAACTGTACACAACCTGAATTAGTGATAGGAGCAAGTGCAAAATTTCAAAGAGGAAACAGTAAGTTTAGAAAGTTTAGTAGTGGTAGCAATAGAAATAGTCCTTACAATAGAGAAGGTGAAAGACCAAGAAAAGGCCAATTCACCAGATGCCAATATTGTAGATTATCGCATGGAAACTTAGAGATGTGTGATAAACATCCAGGTTATTCCGCATATCTAAAAGATATTACGGCGAAGAAGAGAAATAAGTATGACTCTTTTAAAAGAAGTATAAAATGTTTCTCATGTAGGGCGTACGGACACACTAGTAGGTCTTGTCCGATGAGAAATTCCTGGAAGGAAGCTAGTACAGCATACATATACTCCAGTAGTGACTCAGACGATTTAGAAGAGACACACGCAGCTATCATACAACAGTATGATGATCAGACTGACAAGTTAAATAAAGGTATAACTGACAATATTAGTAATGAATGTATAGAAACAATTCATGAAGCTAATGCCGTTAGCATACAAAATGGCAAACTAAAAATCCATCAAGCATGGGTAAATGGTGAACCCACTACTTGCATTCGTGATTCGGGAGCTTCGATTGTCGGAGTAGATCGAAAGCTGATAAAAGAAGAAGATTATACAGGCGAAACTGTAGAGTGCAGAACATTCGGTGGCACAATAGAAAGATATAAGATTGCCACGATTACAATTATGTCACCATATTACGAAGGCACAATAAATGCAGCCGTATTACCAAATCCATGTGCCGGATTACTGATTGGTAACATACCAGATGCGAAACAATTAATGCATGATGAAGCAAAGCAATGGGAAATTGATCATGCAAGAGCTAATGCAATTACAAGAGCTCAAGACAAAAGGGATAAAGACAGTGACAAATTAGAAAATAATATCAGACTAGTGACTGATTTACCAGAAGATCAAAAACAAGATCCAACTCTAAAATCTTGTTTTAAGAAACTGACTGAACCAATAAAACAAGGTAAAAGAGGTAATTGGAAATTTTTCCTAGACAATAATATTTTATCGAGACGATATGATAGAGGTACATCACGTTATTTTCAGACAGTACTTCCATCGAAATATCGTACTGAGGCATTAAAATTAGCACATGATTCTCCATTCGCTGGTCATATGGGGATTGCTAAAACCACTAATAGATTGCTAACGCAATTCTATTGGCCTGGATATAACAAAGACATTACCACACATGTACGTTCATGTAGATTATGTCAGATGACCACGCAAAAAGGCAAACATCCCAAAGCACATGTTCAGAAAACTGATTTGGCATCACGACCATTTCAGAAAATAGCTATAGATATTGTGGGTCCGTTAAATACAACTACTGATCGAGGCAATAGATTCATATTAACTATGATTGATCTTTGTACTTGTTGGCCAGAGGCTATTCCTTTAAAATGTATCACGAGTAGATCCATTCTAGATTCATTGTTGATAATTTTTAGCAGAATAGGATTCCCTAGCTGCATATTATCAGATAGAGGTAGTCAGTTTATATCAACGGCTACTCAAGAGGCAATGAAGATACTTGGGATTCCACAGGTGTTTAGTTCACCTTGGCACCCAATGACAAATGGTGTGAATGAGAACTACAACGGAGTTCTTAAACGAACTCTGGCGAAAGTTGCTGCGGAAAGGCCCAAAGATTGGGATATTTTATTACCAGCGGTACTATTTGCATACCGAGAGGTACCACAATTTAGTACAGGGTTTTCTCCATTCGAGTTGGTATATGGAGCAAATCCACGAGGTCCATTATTAATATATAATGACCTACTCACAAATAAAACATATGATCATCCGAAAAGAGATGCATATGAAATAGTAACACAGTTAAGAGATAAAATTATCACAGCTTGTCAGATTGCAAAATCTGCACTGGATAAAGCTGGAGAAAGATACAGACAGTATGGTAATAGGAACGCCAAGACAATAGTCTTGAAAGAAGAAGAAGAGGTTTGGTTATTATTACCTGATCCTCGAGATTGTCTGGTTACTTCATGGCAAGGTCCATTTAAGGTAATTAAGAAAATTAGCGATGTTGATTATCGTATTGATGTGAATGGCAAACATAAGATTTTTCATATTAATATGTTGAAGCCATATATTCCACGTGAGGATAACTCAGGTCAAGTGACACAACAAATTCCTCATAGGATAGCAACAGCTTGTTGGGTAATTAATGAGCAACAAGAAGATGCTATAGAACAACAGATTCCAACACCTATAGTTAATAGCGACAGTAATTGGCAAGCGATTCAGATAAGTAAAGATTTATCAGTACAAGATAGAGAAAAGCTTATTACTGCAATAAAGGAATATAGTTCAATTTTTTCAGATAAACCGGGGCAGACATCACTGATTAAACATAAAATAACTTTATTATCAAATGTCCCAGTTAAAGTGAAACCATATCCTATTCCAATACATTATTTGGAAAAAGTTACTGCAGAAATTTCAGATCTAGATAAGACTGGAATTATAAAAAATCAATTTCAAATTACTGTTCACCAGTTGTAATTGTTAAGAAAAAAGATGGGTCATTACGTTTATGCGTTGATTATAGGAAAGTTAATGAATTAACTTTACTAGATGCAGAACCTATGCCAAATATTGATGAGTTAATTGAAACCATGGCAAACTCGAAAATATTTTCGAAAATTGACCTTACAAAAGGATATTGGCAAATTCCGATGGAGGAAGATTCAAAGCATATTACAGCTTTTAGCACGCCGTTAGGTTTATATGAATGGGAATATCTTCCATTTGGTTTACAAAATGCACCAAGTACATTCATGAGAATGATGAGAAGATTACTTCATGGAATTACCAACGTAGCATCGTATATGGATGATATTTGTATTCATACTTGTGATATTGACACACATGTTAAAATTCTAAAACAAGTTTTCCAGAAAATACAAGAACATGGGTTGAAAGCTAAACCAAGTAAAATTGAGATAGGGTTTACTGAGATACAATTTCTGGGTCATAGAATCTCTAACGGATTTAGGAAAACAGATCCATTAGTTGTGACAAAGATTCTTAATATCAAACCTCCAACATCCAAGAAGGAGCTTAGGAGTGTATTAGGGTTGATTAATTATTATCAAAAGTTTATCCCTAATTTTGCACATATGACAGCAACATTCTCGGAACTTTTAAAAAAAGGTCAACCAACAAAGATAGTTTGGACAGAGGATCACGAGAAGTTATTACAACAAATAAAAACTCTATTTAGTACATATCCTATTTTGAAATTACCTGATATTTCAAAAGATTTTGTTTTACAAACGGATGCTAGTTTACATGCTATTTCAGCTGTATTACTTCAATTGCATGAGGGGAAACTACATCCTATTCTTTATTTCAGTAAAAAGCTATCTGAAACTCAAAGAAATTATGCTGTTACTGAACTAGAGGCTTTAGCTTTAATTGAAAGTATTGAAAAGTTCTCTAGATACTTACTAGGTAGGAAATTTCTAGTTCTTTCGGATAACAAACCGCTACAAATTTTCAAATCGGGTCATCCAAAGAATTCTAGAATACATAGATGGTCATTACTATTACAGGATTATGAATTTGACATTTGTCATATTCCTGGAAAAGATAATAATCTTGCTGACATTCTGAGTCGATTATAGAATGGCAGATTTTCTTGTTGATTATTTAGAGTTGAATTAGAGTTATAGTTCTTGTTGTATTAAGTTCAAAGTTCAGATATATATTGAGTTGATTACGTATTATAAGCCTTATTAGTGGGTCAAGATAACAATAACCAACATGTTAAGATAGGTTATTTGATTAAATATTATAAATAAGGTACATTTGTATCTGATATGTGTTCAAAACAGAGCCACGGCAAGGATGAAAGTTATTAACAGACACAAGGACTTCCGATTGGAAAGAACTCAGAAACACTTGAGTATAAAGTTGTAATTGTGAATGACTATATTTGATTTATTTAGCATTTATATTAGTTAATGAGAAATGTTGGGTCCGAAGGGTATGTGTCATGTTCTGCTGTATGCTTATGAATCAGTACAGGAGCTAAATATGACCAAGTGACAATCCAAATCCCAAAGGAAAATATCGGGAAAAAGTTAAGGTGGAATCACAGACAAGCACCCTACCCATTAATATTGTCATACGACACCAAGTAACGACTACGACTAACATGGTTGCGTCATTATTACCCTCGTCCTAGAACTAGGACATACTTGTCATTAGGACAAGGTAGGGACTAATATTAACTTATTAGTTGAACTGATCCCATAGGATCAGTCACACGACGTTCGACGTAGGGTTCGGACAGGTGGGCGTGCCCGTTATGTAGCATTTATGATTTTTTTTTTTAGGGTTAATGATGGGGTAAATCCTGGAGCTATGTGGTAGTGCGTAAAAATATGGTTACAGTTGTAAGTAATTATGAGAGGAAAAATGACATAGCATTTTTTTTTTGGGGAGGGGGCATTATGCCACATAGTGGTCACGCCCACACGCACCACCTAATGTGAATTAGGAGATTCCCAGTCTAACAATAGAATGACTTGACGACTAGAAACTTAGGACGACGTAATCATCGTCAGGGACAGCAGAAGGTGACTTCGAGAAAGGACATCAAGACGGCTGTGTGTGTTTTTCCCTGAAAGCTCCGTGAGCAAAAGGTTTGATCATCTAGGGCAAGGCATTTTTACTGAGGAAGGGATATCGCCTGTTTGGATATAGCATTCTTGTCATACTCAGGACCGGGACATATATCAAGTATAGACAACGAGTTAACGAGTTATTTTGGACATTAGCTGCAATATGCTTTAGGAGATTGGGTAATTATAGGAATTAGATGAACGGTCAAGTGTGTATTAACATATATAACGTCACGTGCCCGTGTTAGGGTCCCGTTATATGATACAGCAGTGTTGTGTTCATTTTGTCTAAAAGAGAGCAGATCCGAAATAAAAGGATTTATCTCAAAATTATATCAGTCTTCAAGGTGAGCGACTTTTGTTATATAAATTCATTCAAGTTTGAGTTTTAATGCTTCGGCGGTTGAATACACGTTGAGACATACATCACCAAACCAATGTAATTTCTCCAAAAGTTTCTTCTTTCAGGCATTATTTCTCATATGGGTATAGGTCTTCAACAAAGTTCCTCAAAGCCTCCTATCTTTTGCTATCTCGCGCCTTCCCAATTTTTAGTCATTTTTGTCTGTGATTTTCTTCTCCGTGTGTCTGTGTGTCTTCCTTTATTTTATTCACCCTGTGGCTTCTTAAACTTTTAGTTATACTATTCTCAGGTTTTTTCTATGTATGTCCTAATCAGCACAAGTCTTTTCCTGACCTCTTGATACACTGGTATTTGTTTACATGTCTCCATGAGCTCCACGTGTAGAGAACTAAACAAACTCCAGCCAATTCAGAGGTGAGGAAACGTGCTGGGCAGGACTGACATTATAGTATAACTAGAAAGTCAGATCTCTAGAACTCACAGGGCAATGGAAATAGAAGGAGACCTTAAACACTTGGAGATTAGAATTAGAGACAGAGTGGATAATATGTGCATGACATGGAGGCAGTGGAAAAGGAGATAAAATTAGAGACAGTGTGGATAATGTGGGGAGGACATGGAGGCAGTGGAAGAAGATGAGAATTAGAGGCAGAGGTGGATAATGTGGGGAGGACATGGAGAGTGGAAGAAGATGAGAATTAGAGACAGAGGTGGATATGTGCAGGGCATGAAGGCAGTGGAAGGAGATGAGAATTAGAGACAGAAGTGGATAATGTGGGGAGGACATGGAGGCAGTGGAAAGAGATGAGAATTAGAGACAGAGGTGGATAATATGGGAGGACTTGGAGACAGCGGAAAAGGAGATGAGAATTAGAGGCAGAGGTGGATAATATGGGAGGACTTGGAGGCAGCGGAAAAGGGGATGAGAATTAGAGGCAGAGGTGGATAATATGGGAGGACATGGAGGAAGCGGAAAAGTAGATGAGAATTAGAGACAGAGGTGGATAATATGGGAGGACTTGGAGGCAGCGGAAAAGGAGATGAGAATTAGAGAAAGAGGTGGATAATATGGGAGGACTTGGAGGCAGCTGAAAAGTAGATGAGAATTAGAGACAGAGGTGGATAATATGGGAGGACTTGGAGGCAGCGGAAAAGGAGATGAGAATTAGAGGCAGAGGTGGATAATATGGGAGGACTTGGAGGCAGCGGAAAAGGAGATGAAAATTAGAGGCAGAGGTGGATAATATGGGAAGACATGGAGGCAGCGGAAAAGTAGATGAGAATTAGAGGCAGAGGTGGATAATATGGGAGTACTTGGAGGCAGCGGAAAAGGAGATGAGAATTAGAGACAGAGGTGGATAATATGGGAGGACTTGGAGGCAGCGGAAAAGGAGATGAGAATTAGAGACAGAGGTGGATAATATGGGAGGACTTGGAGGCAGTGGAAAAGGAGATGAGAATTAGAGGCAGAGGTGGATAATATGGGAGTACTTGGAGGCAGCGGAAAAGGAGATGAGAATTAGAGGCAGAGGTGGATAATATGGGAGGACATGGAGGCAGCGGAAAAGTAGATGAGAATTAGAGACAGGTGGATAATGTTTGGATTACATGGAGGCAGTGGAAAAGTAGATGAGAATTAGATATAGGTGGATAATGTTGGGATTACGTGGAGGCAGTGGAAAAGTATATGAGAATTAGAGACAGGTGAATAATGTTGGGATTACGTGGAGGCAGTGGAAAAGTATATGAGAATTAGAGACAGGTGAATAATGTTGGGATTACGTGGAGGCAGTGGAAAAGTATATGAGAATTAGAGACAGGTGAATAATGTTGGGATTACGTGGAGGCAGTGGAAAAGTATATGAGAATTAGAGACAGGTGAATAATGTTGGGATTACGTGGAGGCAGTGGAAAAGTATATGAGAATTAGAGACAGGTGAATAATGTTGGGATTACGTGGAGGCAGTGGAAAAGTATATGAGAATTAGAGACAGGTGAATAATGTTGGGATTACGTGGAGGCAGTGGAAAAGTATATGAGAATTAGAGACAGGTGAATAATGTTGGGATTACGTGGAGGCAGTGGAAAAGTATATGAGAATTAGAGACAGGTGAATAATGTTGGGATTACGTGGAGGCAGTGGAAAAGTATATGAGAATTAGAGACAGGTGAATAATGTTGGGATTACGTGGAGGCAGTGGAAAAGTATATGAGAATTAGAGACAGGTGAATAATGTTGGGATTACGTGGAGGCAGTGGAAAAGTATATGAGAATTAGAGACAGGTGAATAATATTGGGATTACGTGGAGGCAGTGGAAGAGGTGACGAGAATTAGAGACAGAGGTGGATAACATGTGCAGGACATGGAAGTAATGGAAGTTGATGGCAAAAGACAGGGAGAGGCTGGCCAGAGCTTGGAATTCTGAACCCACAGGATACTTCAGCTGCCTTGTACCAATCAGTTGAGCAAATGCTCTTAACCAGGGGGAGTGACACACACACACACACACACACACACACACACACACACACACACACACACACACACACACACACACACACACACACACACACACAAAATCTAATTAGAAGCACATAAAAACCATTTGGCCCAACATGTGCAAATTTTTACACATGTTAGTAAGGGACATTAGCACTACTTAAATTGACTGGTATAATAAGCTACGTTTGGGTTTGTGTGTCTTCATACTATAGTCCAAACAGTGTGGGGCAGGTAATGATGTTTGTGTGTGAAAAGAAAGACATGATAGCAAAATGCAGACAGTATGACAACATGTGTTTTCAATGACAATGCACACCAGCTTCTCATTAACCACTGTGAGGGTATCAACAGTTCTACCGAGGAACGACATTTCACGATCACAATTTACACTAAAAACATGCCATCTAGGGAATGTTGCCAATAAAATTCACTGAAAAGTTGTCTTACTTCAAAACCGATTTTCATGTATTTGTTTTAAAGTGATAAGTATAAATATGAATTTATATATTATTATATAATAATAATATTTGTAAGGCTCAAGGTTCCCTGGGGGGGGGGGGGGGGGGGGGGGGGGGGGGAAGGGAAGATCCACCACGTGAATTTCCAAGTCCCTTTGTGTCATTTATATGTCCTTCTCTGCTGGTGGCCAAGGCTAGCTCAAAATGCAAATAACTAAATTTTGATCTTAGGCAAAAGGCTGAGAAGCAATAATTTTAATGGAAACCAAAAATAAGAGAAAAAGGCAGTGAAATTATAATGAGAAAACATCCATAAACAGTTTCAGTGTTATGGAATACAACACAATATACACATACAAGCTCTATAAAGCTTCAAATCTGATACTAATGCTTACCATGAAATGGAACATATCAAACTTCATCATACCACTCACATCACACTAGTCAATAACTTAATAACTAGAGATAGTTATGAATGCACACAAATGAAGTTTACTCAACTCTTCTAGACATCAGCGTGCCACATTCCCTTACATGTTTACAAATTAGTGATGATTTTGACGTCAATATTGAAAGTTTGCGATGTAAATCAACAGCATATGAATTTATCTTAGAATTCAACAGCATAATATGCATTCCGAAATCATGAGCATATGAAGCTAATTTAGAATTTAGCAACATAATTTTCTTTACTAGATCATCAGCATATAATTTTATTGTAGAATTTGTCACGTGAGTTCTCCTTAGTAAATCAAAATGGTGTGATATGAGTTTAGACACCAGCAGCTTCGATTGGCTCTCATAATCATTTGAACCTACTTTAGATTTTAGGAGTGTAAATCCATGATCAAAATCAGAACTATATGTATCTAAAGCAAAATGATAAAGCCTAATCTCACGATCAATATTCTGAGCATATGTAGCCATTGTAGATATCAGCCGCTTAATTTTTCTGTGTAAATAATGCTGATATGAACCTTCTTTATCAATAGCACGAACTGCAGGATTTCTGATGTAAGTACGTCTTGCTAGCTGTGATGATCTCACTGTTGTGGTAGCAGACGTAGCTGCAGAAATGTGACATCTCCCATTGTTATGCACTTGAGTATATTTAGGTTGTGACTGTACTTTAGTAAATTTTTTATCACTGAGTAGCTTTGCTTCATGCCCTAGAATAAAAAAACAACGGGCTGAAGAATGTTCAGTCTGTAATTTTAAACTTAAAGCTTGACTAGCACTAATCTTTCCAGATTTTCCTGAAGGCATTTTCTTAATTCTGTGAGATCTAACAATAGGAATTGGTATGTTAATAGGAGCCGCAAAATTCTGGAATTTCATCAGAGGTTCAGTTGAAATTAGTGCACTTGCAGAAGAGATATTTTGAATACTGTGTCCTGGCATCTCTACTGTCCATGCAGTGTCTGTGATGGTCTCGATATCCACATCACAATCATCACCTATGAACAAAAGAACAGGTCTAATAACATAAACTAACATATATAATATAATATAAATTAGACAAAATATAGCACCAAGATTTATGTATTATAGCAGGAAGACAAAGAACAACGCCAGTAGAGGTGCTGAATCAGCAATGGAAATAATCCCATTATGTCTTTAAATAAAAGTACTAAGATAAAATTTCTTTGTTAAAGTAATCAAAACAAAATAATATAATTTAACATGGCTGAAATAACAGCAAAAGGAAATTTGTAAACAATTTTACATAACCTTATATATATATATATATATATATATATATATATATATATATATATATATATATATATATATATATATATATATATATATATATATATATATATATATATATATATATAAAAGGCAATGTGTATCCGTATGTATTTGATGAAATTTTCTACACGTCTTCTTTTCATTCCCATGCAACCGACTGTCATAGTTTTAATTTTAGTGTAACATCGGCTACTTACTTACAAAAATTTAATATTTCATTTTTCATTATCATTTCCATATAGCAAGGGGACTTAACATAAGAAAAGTTATTTCAAGGGGCATAACCTTAAATAACATTGCTATATACTTGTTAGTCATATTGTTGCATCGTTTTCAAAGATTTATAAACTCTTTGTCTATAGTTATTTACAGGCATATGAATTATAATAAATAATGATATAATAATTAAGGCATTTTCATAGTTTTCATACAAATAATGCATAACATTGTAACTCATCTTTTTATGTTTAAAGACGTTATCTACAGTCGTGTAGGTGATTAAAAACAGTTTTCATTAAAAAATAATGGATGGTGTGTGGAAGGACATTCTTAAGTTACTTTTTTTTGTTATATGAATTTAATGAGACGCTCCCCGCTAGGAGCTGGGCGAAGCCGCGCCGGGTCAGATAGATAGACAGACAGACAAACAGATAGTCGGGAACGGGAGCTTATACGACTACTTATATGAATTAAATGAGATGCTCCCACCAGAGGCTGGGCGAAGCCGGGCCGGGTCAGACAGACATAAAGACAGACAGACAGACAGACAGATAGACAGACAGATAGACAGACAGATAGTCGGGAACGGGAGCTTATATGACTAATTATATGAATTAAATGAGATGCTCCCACCAGAGGCTGGGCGAAGCCGGGCCGGGCCGGGTCAGACAGACAGACAGACAGACAGACAGACAGACAGACAGTCGGGAACGGGAGCTTATATGACTACTTATATGAATTAAATTAGATGCTCCCCACCAGGGACTGGGTGAAGCCGGGCCGGGTCAGACTGACAGACTGACAGACAGACAGATAGACAGATAGACAGATAGACAGACAGACAGACAGACAGAAAGATAGTCAGGAACGGGAGCTTATATGACTACTTATATGAATTAAATGAGATGCTCCTCACCAGGGACTGGGTGAAGCCGGGCCGGGTCAGACAGACAGACATACAGACAGACAGATAGACAGACAGATAGTCGGGAACGGGAGCTTATATGACTACTTATGTGAGTTAAATGAGATGCTCCCCACCAGGAGATGGGCGAAGCCGGGCCAGGTCAGACAGACAGACAAACAAGCAGACAGACAAACAAGCTGACAGACAAACAAGCAGACAGACAGACAAACAAGCAGACAGACAAATAGACAGACAGATAGATCCCCGCCAGGACCTGGGCGAAGCCGGGCCGGGTCAGCTAGTAACATATAAAAGCATCAATCAATCAATCATGTGCCATGCTGGAAAGCGTGGGCGGTCATGACTCGCCCTTTCACTCGATCACCAGAGTTGTAGATCAGCTCAGTGTTCATGTCGTGTCCATGCCATGTGGCCAAGCCATCCAGGTATTTTCCTATCGGTCTTCCTCTTGGTCTGTTCCCTTCGATCTTGTCAGTTGTCACTAAGTTCTCCAATCCATTTCTTCTCAAATCATGTCCAAAAGATGTTGACTGTCTACGTCTAATTTCTCTAATCAATTTACGATTTTCATTTGTCTCCTGTAGTACTTGGTCATTGGCTTTTCTGTCTGTCCATAGTATTCTGTGCATTTTCCTCAGAAACCACATTTCTGCAGCCATCAGATGTTTTTCAGCTTGACTGCTCATTGTCCAAGTTTCACATCCATACAAAAGAATAGGCTCCATGCATCCCCTCAGCACTCTTTTTCTTGTTTCAATTGACATCTTTTTATTGGTCAGAATGTTTTTCATCTCGCTAAAGGCTACTTTCGCCATGGCGATTCTTGTTCTAATCTCTTCAAGGCATCTCCCAACAGATGTTATGACTGTTCCGAGATAATTGTACCGATTCACTTGTTGAAGAATATTCCCATTTACTTGTATATTACATTGAGGTATTTCGTTCTTCCTAGTAGTGACCATAACCTGTGTCTTTTTACAATTTAATTCTAACCCTAGTTGCTCACTGTGTACAACAACCGCATCTACTTATTGTTGCAAATCCTGCTCATTGTCTGCAATCAATACTGTATCAACTGCATATCTAATGTTATTGATGTTTCGTCCACCAACGCATTTTTTTTGCATATCCTATTTACAGGACATTGCTGTCAACACCAGCATTTTTCAGCTGCTGTTGATTTCTTGGCAAGTTTTACGTTCAGTAGTTTGCCATTACTTTCTGAACGACCGGCTCACACACCGATTTGTAAGAAACCAACACGGCACAATCCACTGCTGAATCTCATGCAACTGTGTTTCGTAGGTGGGTATACAGGATTACGAACAGTGTCCTTAACCCCTTCACTAGAGAGACCAGCACTAAATACATTAATAACCAGCTATTTTTTTAAAATTAAAAATACGCACCACTTATCCCTCCGCTGCAATTCATTCTCCTGAAAATTTAAGAACAACCAGCTGTTGTTCTATATAAATCCAGTCTGGAAATAAGGAAATATAAAGCTATTAGTTTCATACAACGTTTAATTAAAGATATCATCACTATTTATACAGGTAGTTCCAAAGATAAGTTGGGAATAGATACATACATACTTAAATTGGACAAGAAAATGATAAAAAAAAAAAAAACTCAGCACAACAAACAACTCATCTATTTTTACAGGACAAATGACTAATGTAGTGAAAATGATTGAAATAATAATTGATAAACCTCCCTAGAAGCTGACAATATTAAGTGATTGAGTACTAGTGGTCCTAGCTTTAATACATTCAAGGATATGTAGCAGACCAGTTACAGCGGAGCTACTACTTGTCTATCACAAGAGGATGCTCTGTGTGCATTATATGGATTCCTGAACATGGAGTTTATATGAATGAAATTGTGGACAGGAAAATTAAGAAACGCATTGCCAATAATACAATTCATTTGGTCTAGCAATAAAAATAAATATATAACAGAAAAATTGAAAGTAATGTGAGTCAATCTCAAGGAAAGACATGTATATAAATTAATAAATGCTCTAACAAGAACATGTCAAATTAGAAAGAAGCTTAACATTCCCTGCAATAAAACATTACTGAGATTACAACTTGGATGAGCATATTTCATCAACAGAGAAGACAGTTGTGGTATTAAGGGAGAAGCACAATACTGGAGTGCAAGAAATATTAACTACAAAGAAACCCACTATCTGAATATTTAACCCACCGCATCTGCATTGACAGTGGAAAATATAGAAAGATCGCCCTAGGAAAATGCAAGGAAAAATAAAACAATGTGTGACCAGAACAAAAGTGTCTATGCAGGTGGTCAATAACAGAAAGCAAAATATTAATTACTAAAGTTAAAGACTGAAAATATAATCACAGGAATGAATGTGGAAAGCATAATTACGAATATTACAACTATAAAAAGGTAATATTAAAATCTAGCTTCATGAAAATACAAAAGGAAAAGACGAAATCCATTATTTGAACGAAAAATATCTTCAATATGAGAAATATCTCCAAGAACACAGTGATATGGAGTTTCCAGCTCATTGATCCACTAATTGAATCACTATCTGACAATCAACATGCAGCTGTCAGAGTAGCCCGTGAAATATCAACCTGCATTGAGGGGCAAAAGTGATTCAGACAAGGCTACATTATCTCTCTATATCGATTCAGCATATATGTAGAAAATGTCATGAGAAATGTCCAAACTGATGAGACCAGAGTCAGTTTCGATCAATTCGTAATTGTTGGAAATATAATTCCAGAACTTGTAGATGACAGTCGCGAATAAAAGAAGAAGATGACACAGTCCTCCTCTCAAATTATTTTAAAAGATTAGAAGAGTTCATCCATTTTTGTCAAAAGACACAGTGAAAATCAAAATCTTTTCCTCAAATTGAAACAAAAATAATGCTCACCGACAAAACTACATACCAACTAAAGATCACAATCAATAATGAAGAAATTGAAAATGTAAGAAACTTAATATCTTGGCTCCATAATCAACAACAACTGTTGAAAAGATGTCGGATACAGGCCATTACAATGCAGAGAACAAACAGTATTAAACATCTATGGCACAACACCAGCAAACAAGTTTAAAGTAAGATTTATGAGAACATCCATCTAGTCTTTGGTAATATAAGTCATGGACCACATGACAACCACCAAAGAAGAAAATGAGCGTTTGAAGTTAAACGTTGCAGAAATATTTTTAGAATAACAAGGACCACGGCAAAGAACAATAATGAACTTGTATAAGAATCTGAGCATCAAAGGCATCTCAGATACAATGAAGGCAATTCACATTATTTCATTTTGTTCCAGTTGTTCCCATCGTGAAGCAGATTGTATTAAAATACGCAGGCAGCATCTCAGATACAATGAAGGCAATTCACATTATTTCATTTTGTTCCAGTTGTTCGCATCGTGAAGCAGATTGTATTAAAATACGCAGGCAGCATCTCAGATACAATGAAGGCAATTCACATTATTTCATTTTGTTCCAGTTGTTCCCATCGTGAAGCAGATTGTATTAAAATACGCAGGCAGCATCTCAGATACAATGAAGGCAATTCACATTATTTCATTTTGTTCCAGTTGTTCCCATCGTGAAGCAGATTGTATTAAAATACGCAGGCAGCATCTCAGATACAATGAAGGCAATTCACATTATTTCATTTTGTTCCAGTTGTTCCCATCGTGAAGCAGATTGTATTAAAATACGCAGGCAGCATCTCAGATACAATGAAGGCAATTCACATTATTTCATTTTGTTCCAGTTGTTCCCATCGTGAAGCAGATTGTATTAAAATACGCAGGCAGCATCTCAGATACAATGAAGGCAATTCACATTATTTCATTTTGTTCCAGTTGTTCCCATTGTGAAGCAGATTGTATTAAAATACACAGACAGCATCTCAGATACAATGAAGGCAATTCACATTCCTTTATTCTGTTCCAGTTGTTCCCATTGTGAAGCAGATTGTATTAAAATACACAGGCAGCATCTCAGATACAATGAAGGCAATTCACATTATTTCATTTTGTTCCAGTTGTTCCCATCGTGAAGCAGATTGTATTAAAATACACAGGCAGCATCTCAGATACAATGAAGGCAATTCACATTCCTTTATTCTGTTCCAGTTGTTCCCACTGTGAAGCAGATTGTATTAAAATACACAGACAGCATCTCAGGTACAATGAAGGCAATTCACATTCCTTTATTTTGTTCCAGTTGTTCCCATCGTGAAGCAGATTGTATTAAAATACACAGACAGCATCTCAGATAAAATGAAGGCAATTCATATTCCTTCATTCTGTTCCAGTTGTTCCCATTGTGAAGCAGATTGTATTAAAATACACAGGCCAATCAGTTACTGATAGTGCTATGTAGATGAACAAGGAGACAGGTACTGTACTGTGCCCTATGAATAGCCACCAAGTCTTCAGTGCTGCTAGACAGCATTGCATTTGTTAATAGTCTGCTCTACATGATGCTTATGACAGCTACGATCAAGCAGGTTTGCCAGACTTCCGGCAAAAAGAGGACATGTCCTCCTTTTTAGCCTAATATTCTCAATCCGGCAGGCAAAAATAACAATCTTTAAAATTTGTATAACGAAGACACAAACAATAGATTGCTCGACTTCTTGCCTGGCATATTTCGCTGCATCTCGTCAGGTACATACTTCAGAAATCACACAACGTAAAGTAAATTAACTAGATAAATCCTTCAAGTTGAAATATACACATATTCGCACAGTAATGTCAATTATCTACCACGGTAATTTTAAGCTGACTAACATGTCTTTCCGTTTGCACAATTCTGGCTTGCGTTGATTGATCATAATTGCTTCTGCAAATTTTAACAAGCGAGTATTTTGTGTGCTAAACAACACGCGAAAGGCAGTGTCTCTGTCAGCCACATGGCCGCTTTCGATAATGTGCCTACCAATTGAAGACGCCGGGAGCTTCCGGTGTGTCGGCCCCACGAGGCTAGCATCTCCTGTGTGTTGTATCTTGTTGATCCATTGAGGTATGTGTTCTGACACTCGTTTGTTAAGCTGTCTCTCTGTTCAACCAATGTAGAAGGCCTGGCATCTACATGTGAATTGGTAAATACAATTGTTTGTGGCGTACAGAGGAACAGACTCTTTGACTGCTGGTGTAGGAATCGGTACGGTTTTATATCTAACTAGCAGACCCGGCCCGGCTTCGCCCAGTCCCTGATGGGGAGCATCTAATTTAATTCATATAAGTAGTCATATAAGTTCCCGTTCCCTCTGTCTGTCTGTCTGTCTGTCTGTCTATCTGTCTGTCTGTCTGACCCGGCCCGGCATCGCCCAGCTCCTGGTGTGGAGCATCTCATTTAATTCATATAAGTAGTCATATAAGTTCCCGTTCCCGACTGTCTATCTGTCTGTCTGTCTATCTGTCTGTCTATCTGTCTGCCTGACCCTGTCCGGCTTCGCCCAGCCCCTGATGGGGAGCATCTAATTTAATTCATATAAGTAGTCATATAAGTTCCCGTTCCCGTCTGTCCCTCCCTCTCTGTCTGTCTGTCTGTCTGTCTGTCTAATCATTTATTGGTTGCAGTTATAACAAACTAGATAAACGAAGACCAACTTACAAAAAGCATTAGAAAGTGCACGTGAAAGGTCTTAACATCTTCCCCAACAATAAACTTGGGTAAATTGAGTGGCGGCAGCAACAGCAGCAGCAGAAGAAGAAAAAGGAGGAGTAGGAGCTGGGAGGAGGAAGGGAGGTGGAGGGAGGAGAGGAGGAGGGGAGGAGGAAGAGATAGGCGGAGAGAGGAGGAGGAAGAGGAGGGAGGAGTAGGAGTAGGGAGGAATAGGAGGGAGGAGGAGGGATTAAGAGGAGGAGAGAGGAGGAGGAGGGAGGAGGTAGGAGGAGGGAGGAGGAAGGAGGAGGAGGGAGGTGTCTATCTGACCTGGCCCGACTGCACCTCATTTAATTCATATAGATTTCTATAGCCAGGGGACTTAACTTAAGATATAACAATGCTACTAAAAGTTATATCCCTTTTTTTTTTTTTAACATATTTTTATATTTTCTTATGTTCAGTCATGTAATTACAAAATTAAATTTTAGGAATATAATAGCTGAAAACTAATAGCTAAAACTATGACAGTTGGTTGCACAGGAATGAAAGGAAACCGTGTAGAAAATTTCATCTCAATCGGATGGACCGTTCGCGAACGCATAAATAACGGATACACATACATACATACATACATACATACATACATACATACATACATACATACATACATACATACATACATACATACATACATACATACATACATACATCGATTTTTATAGATATAGATGACTGGAGTTGCAGCACAGAATGTTCGGCCTAATGCTGTAGTAAGGGGGTCTTGAAGACGTTGCATTACGAAATAAGGGGATGACGTAATGATGATTAGTAAAGATTATAAGGTAATTATTGTACATGTGTACAATTGACTGTTTAAATGTTTTTTTAGCATTTTGAAAAAGGCCTCCATTGAATTTATATTTATTTTTAACATGATTGTTTCTTGGTCGATTCACTAAGAGTACGATTCACTTATTGGCAGCTATTTGTATAAAATTGTGGGTTTAATCTGGAACGATTCAAGTGAAACATTCAATACGACCTCCTTTGTTCTCCTTTTTGTCTTATTATGTTATCCACACATCTGGCAACCATACGATAAAATGTTAAACCTAAAGTTAAAGTTATCACACTTTCAATTGCCTTCCCATTTAGAGATATGCTAGCAGGTCTGCTTTCCATGGAGTCAACATGGCAGAATGGATAAGAGTAGTGTCTTCGTGGTCAGTTGGTTTAAAATGTTAACTTCTTCTTGATTTGGAAACATAAATTACAAGACCTCAGAAGTCAGAGTGGGTTCGCCTGAAGGTGAAGGACACTGGTAATAAGGAATACTAATCCACACGCAATAATCAGTCAAGCACTAGTGGCAGCCCGTGTATGGCTCAAAGTGAACTAAGGCACAAAAGTGGTGTTATTCAAAGCAAACAATAATACACTGACATTCTCAGGGTTCACCAAATAATCGGCCTGTTCACACCATTCCCCCTCCTTCTGCGAGATCCTTTGTATATCTGTGATCATATCATGTGTACATGTACCACTCAAATACTGTCAAATATTATAGTGTGTCACACACACACACACACACACACACACACACAGCGAGAGAGAGAGAAAGAGAGAGAGAGGTTTGACCTGGTCCAGTAGGCTGGATTAAAGGTTGCTGTATAGATGAGCAACACCAGCGTCAGCCCTGATCCAGGCCAGGACACATATGCAATGATTCTTACGTCCAAGTTCCCAAACTGACCACCATTATTATCTCCATCAGTGCAGCTGTCATTAAATTTACCAGCCAGAGGTTAATGCCACAATTAATTAAGCATTGCATAAGACACAAGTAGTTTATACCATTATATGCATCTTCACGATCTGTCCTCACAGTGACCACTTCTTCTTGATTTTGAAAACACTAATATACATGAGCCGGTCTCTCTGGCTGAGGGGTTACAACACTCTCCGTAATCCCGTTTATCACGCAGAGTCTCGTAGCGGGCGAGAGCTGGCAGCGGTTCGACCCCCGCTGGTGACTTGCGCGATAACTGAGCCGGCCGCTCAGAAAGCAATGGCAAACTACTGAGCGTAATCTTGCCAAGAGATCAACAGACAGCTGAAAGATGCTGCTGTTGACAGCTAAGTCCTGTAAAAGGATATGCGAATTTTAAAAAAAAATACATGAAATGCAAAAGTTCCAGCATTGTCCCATGTTTTGGTAGATGTCCTGTAGCAGCCAATAGTGTCCTGACGCATGTGTCCTCTCCAGATAGGACATCACGTTCTTAGCCCCTTTCCCCCAGCAATCTGCCCCATGCATTCTGCAGAATTATCATTCTGTAACTGCTGTAAAGTAAAGCTGTGAATGATCTCAAAGATATAGTGGTCAGACATCTCTTCCGATACTTAAACCATGCCCTCACACTTTGTTCTAAGAGACTTGAACCATTATTTGCTAATCTGTACAGCTTGTGCCAGGCGAATATATCCCCAAAATTGAAAATTGCATCATATTATCTCAGTTTCAGTTATCTTTGAATAGTATAGCTAGAACCGGGAAGGTTAACCCGGTCAACAAATGCCCGCAGAAATCAGATTTTGATTGATTGATTGATTTAGGAATCGACATCACAGCATTCGGAGCATTCCCATAAATGCTCCGTCCCCATCCTCAGCAGCCAGCGAAGAGTTCCAACACTAATAGTACCAGTAGCAATCTGATTATAAGTCCGTCTCGCCTTTCCTTGTCATGTATCAATACTCCACCAAGTTCTGCAGAGCCAGCCAATCTGTCCGTGTGTTAATTTCCCAGCACACCAGCATGCCCCGGAGAAAAGATCCAGGCGATGCTTGTCACCCGTGACCTCCGAAGCGAAGCAAGCACGCAGCTCTGCTGTAAACACGCACAACGCAGTCACATCCGGAAAACAAATCCGGATGAACGCAGAAGATGAAGAAGAAGAAGTATAGACAGAATGCTCACATATCTCTAATGTTATTTTTTTCCCCCCAGCGTTGATGACATTGAGACTAAATTTCATTTCTGGATTTCCCCCCACTTTTAAGCAATATTACAACTCATGTGCACAACTTGATGACTGCTTTATCCAAACTATTTTTTTTAAAAAACCAGTTTTAAAGAAATAATTAGCGAGAATTTTAAATTTGACCCAAAAATATATGTTTACAACAATGCAATATGGCCTGGTTTGATTTATCATGCTGAAATAAAATAATTTTGAACTTTTCAAAAAATGCTAGGCTTGGCTGTTTTGAACACGAAAATATATTTCCGCTAAGAGTTGTCTCAAAATGTAACAGTTTACTATTTTGTAAGCACTTTTTCTTGAGTTGAGTTGAGTTAAGAACCGACATCACTGTACTCAGGACATTTCGATGTGTGCTCCGTTCCCTCGTTCAACAGCCAGTGAAGAGCCATACTACTAATCGTTCCCACCGCTATCTGATTAAAAGTTCTCCTGGTCTTCCCTCTCAGTTTTGAGATTCTTCCAGAACCCCTGCCGATCCCCCGCAATACCATTATTCCATATATGGGTTCTCAGTCTGTTCCTCTACCTTCTCCACCTGGTCCCACAAGCGCAAGACCACCTCCCCCTTGTCCATAGGCAAACTACCACCGAGAGGTGCATTCCCTGCTAGCCTATCAGCCTGTTCATTTCCCCATACCCCGCATGACCAGGGCAAAATATCCATACAATTCTCACAATTTGTGACCTCTAAAGCGACGACAGCCGTTCCACACGAAACATTCCTTTCTCCACCTTACTAAGCATACTCTTTGAATATGTAATAAATACAACGTGTGTTGCAGTGGTCTCCTCTAGCCACCGGAATGTTGCTGTTACAGCCTCCACCTCCATTCTCATGCTGGAGGTAGTAGTCTCATATGCCAGACTCTTCTTTCTCAAGACTCGTCCATTAGCCTTTGCAATAAAGCCCCAGTCACTTCGTCTGTTTCTCACCACTGACCCATCGGTGTAGATGACTATGTCACCTTGATGTGTGTTGCTCTGGATCAGCTGTTGCACTTCAAACTCAGTGCGGCCCGCTGCCCATTTTCTGCACTCACGACCCAGTGTTATTATTACATTCTTCTTCTTCTTCTTCTTCTTCTTCTTCTTCTTCTTCTTCTTCTTCTTCTTCTTCTTCTTCTTCTTCTTCTTCTTCTTCTTCTTCTTCTTCTTCTTCTTCTTCTTCTTCTTCTTCTTCAGCGTTCCGAGCCATTGAGGTTCTTTGCTGCAGATACAATCCGTCTCCATTCGTCTCTCTGGTGGACCTTCTCTTGCCAGTCGTTGATTCCAAGTGCTTGTAGGTCTGTATATGTATTATCTCTCCACCGTCTTCTTGGTCTACCTCGGGGTCTACGGTCATTTATTTCCTGAGTGTAAGCGAGTTTTGTTTCCCTATTATCTTCCATTCTTTCTATATGCCCCAGCCAATGTAGTCTATTAGCCTTCATGATACCAGTGATTAGCGAGGACTTAAATAGATCATAAATGTCTTTGTTACTTCTTCTTTTCCATTCTCCACTTTATATATCCCTAATGGGTCCAAAGATGCGTCTTAAAACTTTGTTCTCAAAGGTTTGTAACAAGGCTTCGTCTCCTTTCGCTGTACTCCAGGTTTCAGAGCCATACAGCACAACTGGTCTGATCAGTGTTTTGTATATTGTGATTTTGGTGTTACGAGATAGCACATTTGATTTTAGTAGATGTTGTAGTGCATAGTATATCTTATTTCCAGTGTTGATTCTAGTTTGTATTTCTTCCCTTATGATGTATTTGTATGTTTCCGTTCTTTTAATGGTCATATTATCTATTTGTATGTGGCCAGAGTTTTCAGTCATTCCGTCTCTTGAAATTACCATATATTCTGTCTTATCTTGGTTGATAACCAGTCCCATCTGTTGGGCTCTTTTTCCTTTAAGTGAGTCAATATTTCCAATGTCTTTTGTTCGTTTTGCCCTATAATATCTATATCATCTGCATAATCAAGCAGCTTGGATGTTCCTCCAATATCATATTCCTCCTTTACCTTCCTTACAACTTTCTCTAGAGCCAGCTTGAAGAGTAGCGGCGATAGTGCATCACCCTGTTTCAAGCCAGATGTTATTTGGAAAGGGTCTGATTTCCTGCCTTTATATGTTACTATATTATAAGTATCTTCCATGCATAGTCTGGTCATGTTGATTAACTTCCTTAGTATTCCAAATTCCTGCATAACATTCCATAGACTATTCCTATGGACACTATCATAAGCCTTTTTAAAATCCACAAAAATGTTATGGAGATCTCTTTTATATTCCCAATTTTTCTCGGCTATTTGTCGTAAGATAAATATCTGATCTATTGTTGATCTGTTTTGTCTAAATCCCGCCTGGTAGTCACCTAATATGTCTTCTGAATATGGTTTTAGTCTCCCCTCTGCCATGTGTCCACCTTGACGAGGTAGAGGGGCTTGTGTGTTCCAATGACCCCAAGAGCTATGCCGACGGTAGCATAGCTACTGGTAGGGTCAACCATGTCAGACAGGTCAAGGGAGAGGGACCAGACCAAGTAACACACAAACCTGCTGCCTTGTAGGTAGACTGGGGACAGTCAAAGGCTAGGGAAAGCACCCCGAACACTTGTCAAAATCTGATGTACTGAGCCACAGGCTTGACAAAGCAGTGCAACGTAACTTAATTCATGATGTCACAAATTAAAATTTATAGTTATGGTGCTAATCCCGCGAAGTCCCATCAGGCGGTGATAGTGCCGGGCCCCCAGCCACGAAGGGGGTCCACCCATGACTACTGGTGGTCACCTTCCCTGTGCTGTGGAGTCAAGGCACAAAGGAGTAGGTTAAGAGCTATTGACCAAACACCCCGGACACTCAACATACTACAGTGGAATGCCGAAGGAGTTTATAACAAGAAAGTCTCCCTAACACAGCGTCTTCATAAAGATAGAATAGATGTGGCATGCATTCAAGAGACACACCTCAACGCCAATCGCAAATTCTCAGTCAGAGGATATCAGGCCACACGTTTCGACCGCGAAGGACACAAAGGAGGAGTTCTAATACTTACACGAAATACAATACCTTGCAGCGAAGTATCTGTGATCTCTGACAACCAAACAGGAAATTATAGGTGTTGATATAATGATAAAGGACGTGAAAATAAGAATTTACAATCTGTATAGCCCAGCAGATAAGGATCTTACACTCTCAAACATGAAAATAACTGACACAAATTGCATTATTGTCGGAGACTTTAATAGCCGTTCAGAAAGATGGGGATACCCAGATACTGACAAAAGAGGAGATGAAGTGGAGGACTGGGAAATAGACTCAAATCTCCATCTACTCAACAAAGCGGATGACACACCGAGCTTCTACTCCAGAAGATGGATTACCACTTCTACTCCAGACTTAGCTTTCTGCACAGGAGACATCCTCCACAAAATCGATCGCCATGTGCTTGACCAATTAGCAGGTAGTGACCACAGACCAATCAAGCTTGTAATGAATATGGAGTATGTTCCACAGGAGCAAAAGCCTTTGCCCCGCTGGAATTACAAACGAGCAGATTGGGACAGATTTGCCATACTAACAGACAAATATTGTGAAAACATAAATACACGATATGGCAACATGAAGCAAATGGTGGAAAGTCTAAACAGAGCAATAATACAGGCAGCCACTGAGTCTATTCCAAGAGGAGCGAGGAAAAATTACAAACCATACTGGACTGAAGAACTACACATTTTGGAGGACAAAGTTGAAGATGCCAGGAAGACCGCAGAGAGAGAACAAACAACTGAAGCGAACATATCTCTCAAAGCCATCTCAGCAAAATATAAAAGAACAGTAAATCAAACAACAAGAGATTGTTGGAGGGAAAAAACAGAAAACCTGAATTTTGACAGGGATGGAAACAAACTATGGAAACTAGTGAAAGCCATGAACAATGAAGGACCTAGAAACAAACAAATAACAATTAAACAAGGAAATGCCTTGCTTACAGGAAAAAAGGCTGCAAATGCACTAATGGAACACTATGCCAGTGCAAACCACATTGATATTACAACCGAACAGAAGAAAGCAATCAAAGATAAACAGATACATCATAGTAATACAGAGACAGCAGCAGAATATATGATGGCAAATCTAACAATGGAAGAAATGGAACAGGCAATGAATACCCTAAAAAAGAAGAAATCACCAGGAAAGGATGGAATCACAAATGAAATGCTAATAGGACTAGGCACTAAGGCAAAAAAGAAACTACTAGCAGTCCTAAATTACAGCTGGAAGAGAGGAATAGTCCCACAGGCATGGAAGGAAGCTATACTAATACCAGTCCCAAAGAAAGGAAAAGACCTGGAAGAACCAAATGGCTATCGACCTATCAGTCTACTTAGCTGTGTAGGAAAATTAATGGAACGCATTATCAATGGCAGGCTAACATGGCATCTGGAAGAAAACAAACTCTTAACACCACACCAAGCAGGATTCAGAAAGTACAGATCCACTGAAGATCAAATAACCTATATAGCTCAGGAAATAGAGGATGCCTTCCAAGAGAAAAAGCACACACTAGCGGTCTGGATAGATTTAGAAAAAGCATTTGATAAAGTATGGAAGGAAGGACTGAAAGTAAAACTGCAAAAAATGCATGTTTGTGGGAAAATGTACAAATGGATCAGCCACTACCTTGAGAACAGAACTGCCAGAACAAAAGTACAAGGACAAACCAGCGAAATGATGCTGTTGGAGCAAGGGTCCCCCAAGGAGGAGTTCTTTCACCAACATTATTCCTAGCATATATAAATGACATCACGGAAAATTTTCCAGCCAGAGTACACACATCATCCTTTGCAGATGACCTAGCCATATGGACATCTGAAGAATATATTAGTACAGCTAACAGCAGAATACAGCAAGCCTATTAGCGCTAGAGGACTGGTCAAAATCATGGCTAGTGAAGATAAGTGAGGAGAAAACAACATGCACAGTGTTCTCCCTCTCAAATAAAACTCAGCAACCTAAGCTGGTATTGAATGGAAAAATATTGCGCCATGAAGAAAATCCAAACTATCTAGGAGTCACCTTTGATCGTCGCCTGACATGGAAAACACAGGTTGAGAAAAATCGAACAAGAGCAAGGCAAAGAATGGCAATCATGAGAAAGCTTGCTGGTACAACGTGGGAGGAGATGAGAAAGGTCTCAAGAAGTTATATACTGGACGGGTGAGGCCAGTATAGGAATATGACATTGCAGCTTGGGCAATAGCAGCTAAGTCAAACTTTAACAAAATAAGTAGAGTCCAAAATCAAGGAATGCGAATCATAGCTGGAATCCTGAAGACAACGCCTATTAATGAACTAGAAAAGATCACTTGTTTACAACCAATGCAGTATAGAAGAGATAGCAGAGCCCAGCAACAAGCAGAAAAATTTAGAAGATTGACAGACCACTCTATGTATAAAAGGTTTAGCGGTTTTGGAAAGGGAAGACTGAAGCGTAGCAACTTTGTAGAAACTGCAAAACGAAAGATTAGGGCAGATCCTATACTTAACATCTCAACAGTCAAAACCATTTATAATGCACACAAGTTTCCAGCTTGGAAACAGCAGCAACTGCCTGAGATGATAGAAAACATTCCTGGTATTGAGAAAAAAAAAAAAACACTCAGCATGAAACCGAAAGAAGAAAAATAACCCTAAACTACATAAAAGAACATTACCCTAGCAGCAATTGGACTCATGCATATACAGATGCATCAGCCAAAAATTCAATAGAGAATGGAGGAGGAGGAGGAATTCTCCTAAATTTAAAAAAAAATGGAGTGAAAAAAACACATTCAGTGGCAACTGGAAAGTTTTCAAGTAACTTCAAAGCGGAGGTAGAGGCTCTGAAAACTGCAGCAGAAATGCTTTTGATGGAGGAAAATAAAGAGAAGCAAATGGTTATCTTCACAGATGCAAAGTCAGCTGTCTCAATACTGAATAGCAATAACAGCACATAAATAGCTGACCTAAGAGCAGCACTCCATGCTCTATGCCAGAAATCCAAAAAAGTTGTAATACAGTGGATCCCATCACATTGCAGTATACCTGGAAATGAAGAGGCTGACAGACTGGCAAAAGAGGGCGGACGACTACCACAGCCTGACATAGACATAACATATAATGAGGCAAAGAGGTTGATAAAAAGCACCTATAGAACCAAATGGGATTCAGAGCATCCAGGCCACCAGAAGGATGATGCATATTACAAACTCGACCGAAGAGAACAAGTTGCAATCTTGAGACTCCGCACAGGACATAACAGGCTGAAATACCACTTGTTCAATAAACTAAAGATAGGAGATACCGATGAATGTAATTGTCGAACTGTAAAAATGACAGCAAAACATTGGCTGCAGGATTGCCCAATATATGCAGAACAGAGAAAGATATTTTGGCCCACACCTGCTTCATTTAAGGACAAGCTCTATGGAGATATCAACAAGCTCAAGTTGGCCGCAGCTTACTTTAATTACATACAGGTTGACATTTAAAGGTGTATGAAGAAGTATTCAAACTGCCACACTTCATGCCACAGGTATGTCGGTTACAAAAGCCTCCCAGAGGCATGAAATGGGATATTGCTTGGATAGCAAATCCAGTTCAGTTAGTTAGTTCAGTTATCAGTTGGGGTATCTTCGTTGCACTCCGGATATGTCCATAGGTGCTCAGATCCTCCCCCCCCCCCAGCATATGCATCAGCGTCCGGTGGCTAATAGTGCCAGTTCTGTGTTGGTTGACGAGGCGCTTTGTTTTCCCGATGTATCTCTCGCGTCCTGCTGTGCCGATTCTTACTCCCAGGTCTTTCATCCTGGACAGCGATGTGGAATCATTGACGTCAAAGTCCTCTGTTCTCGCCATATCTTTAAAGACGTTAATAACATCGGCACGATCCATGGGCTGGCCATCTACAGGGGGTGCATAGCCAGCCAGTTTGTCAGCTCGTTCATTTCCCTCGACTCCCGCATGTCCCGGGACGAAGATGAAGGTGACTTTACGGACAACAGACTTCCGCAGCGATTCAGTCCACTGTCTACGTACCGATCCAGCTTCGACCTTCTGAATCATGCTCATTGAATCACTTAGTACACACACGTTGGTATAATGCTGTGACTCCAGCCATATGAAAGCCTGTGTAACTGCCATCACCTCCATCGTCATGCTGCTCGTAGTCATAGAGTGGGCACCACTGGATTCTTGAACGGTTCGGCCCGCTGAACGGGCTGTAAATGCCCACGCACTTCTCTGCTGCTTTACCACAGATCCATCTGTATAGATGAGCACTTCGGGGCTATCTGAGTGTTCATAGATGAGCGCGTTAACCTCTGCATTGACAGCGGCAGGGTTCTGCTCTCTGCACCGTCTGTCGAGTGTGATAATGCAGGAGAAAGTGCACTTAAAAGCTGGAGGCACCGGCACCCATTCCTTGCCGGGGTTGATACTGGTAAGACTGCAGACCTGTCTGACGACATCTTCCGCCCGACCCATCCATGATTTGCCCCTCTTTAGCCTGTCACCCTTTTCTCTGAATATAGCGTCATGCAGAGGGTGCTGCTCATCTGCACTTATTTTTAAGTATGCACGAGCTCTCCAGATCTTGATCCTGTGTTCCATTGTCGGGAAATCAAGGAGGTATCTCATTGCTACACAGCTGGTGTCTCTCGTGCAGCCCAAAATGATGCGCATGGCTTCGTTTTGTACCTTTTCAAGTCTTCCAATCTGTGTAGGGCTGACAGTGAGGATGGCCAGGGCATACTCGATGCGTGAAAGCACAAGTCCTTGGAACAGAAGTATTAGCAGTCTTTGCTCGATATTGGCAGTCGCCATGACTCTCATTGCTGACAAACCTTTTCGAGCCTTCGTTATGACATAATCGACATGATCTCTGAAGGACAGGCTACGATCAAGCCTCACGCCAAGATATGTCATTGACTGGGTTCTACTCAAACTGCTCCCATCCATTCTTACTGCCGGCTGGTCTGTTTTCACAATATGGTTGTTTAGTGAGAACCATGTAACCGCTGCCTTTGCAGGGTTGACAAGGGCATCGGCATCAGCACACCATGAGGAAATTCGATCTAGTTCGCCCTGCATATCATTGGCAACCGCCTGTCTATCTCGACCCTGTCGATACACGAGGATGTCGTCAACGAATGACAGAGTCCTACCCCTCCCGTCCAACTGTTGTTCAGTGATCGGCACCGTATACACGTTGAATAGTACTGGTGACAGTGGTGAACCCTGCGGCAATCCTGGACATATCGTTATCGGCTCAGACGACCAACTCCCGCATCTTAGCACCACCTTCCTTTGGAGCAGAACTGCAGCTATCCATCGTACAAGGTGAGGGTGCACTTTCAGTCTGAGGAGGGTTTGCATCAAGTGCTCGAACGATACTCTGTTATATGCGTCCTCTAAGTCTATGGCGGCCGCACATGTCTCTTCTCTGACCTGAAATCCTTCGTAAACATCTTGAGCAAAGACCGCTGCATTCAGCCATGACTCTTTGTTGCGTCTGTATCCTCCAAGTGTGGGCGGGAAGCAGCCGAGCTGTTCCAAGTCCCAAGCAAGTCTGTGTGCGACAATTTTCTCCAGTAGCTTGCCAACAGTATTCTGCATCGTAATGATTCTGTAGCCGCTTATCTTGGAGTGGTCTTTGTTCGGTTTTGGCAGCGGCAGCAAGTAGCTGTGTAGCCGTTCTTCTTTGACCTGACCCCTCTGGATACTGGTGTTGAATTCTCTGGCCAGTTCTTCCATGTCATCATCTGATATCACTAGTAGGTCACCATATCGGATGCCGTCTGGGCCTGGGGCGGTGTTAGGTGATTTCTTGAGCATCGCACGCACTATCTCAGCAGTGATTATCCATTCTTCGTCTGTGAGCACACCTTCCTGCAGAACTCGTCCCATTTCTCGGCCTTGGCCTGTTTGGCGCAGGATTTGAATAAAGTCGTCGTCCTATCGACCTCCGTCTTCAGGTTCGCCAACTCAAACTGTGGCATGTTAGCCTTTCTGGCCTTTTGCCAGTCTTTGACAGCCTGCCTCTTTCCCAGCCATGCCTTCTCGACCTCTCCATTCCACCATGGTGGCTGCAACCATCTTTCTTGTCTCCTGTGGGAGGAAGTTAGTTTCCTTCTTCTGATTTTGCTTATGGCGTCTTGACCAGTGTTGTCGTACGGGAAGGCATTTGTCTTGTTTCTTTGACTCATGGCCCCGTCTTTCTTGATCAGGATGACACAAGGGTAGTGGTCACTATCGTGGTATCCCAGTGTACCCCACCGGCACCTTGGTGCGATAGTGGGCGACACCAGAGCCAAGTCAATGATGCTGTCAGAGTCACCTGGTCGAGTGGCTATTCTAGTGACCTTCCCATCATTCAGACAGATTAAGGCAGCAGATGCCAGGGCGTCCTCCAGATTTTCTCCCTGTCTATTGGTGATGCAATTCCCCCATTTACTGCCTCTGGCATTGAAGTCCCCACAGTAGATGATATGCCTTTCATCCATATCGAACAAACTCTGCCATTGTCGCACGTCGACCTTCCCATTACGCGCATAAACGTTCACGATTACAAGCTGCACTGGTGTCATTATTCTTAATGCCTGCACTTGCAAGGCATCACTGTTCCAGGAAGACATATCGATCTCAGACACTAGTATGTTGTCGCGGACCAGAATGGTCTGTCCGAGGTGCCGCCTGTTAAAGAATCCCTGAAATCCCGCGACATTTACTGTTCCGTCGCCGAGCTGTGTTTCTTGTAAGACCACAATATCGTTTCCGTACAGTAGTTTTTCAAGAATGGGTCGGCGTTGACTACATGATGCACAGTTCCAGTACAGTACTCGAACGTGTCCGATGCCCAATCTGTCACATTTTAACCGCCTTCTGCGCTTGCCCGCCCTCTTACCACGCCGTGTTCTTGTCGGTCGTCTGGTCGTCATGTTAGGCTTAACTATCGCCACCGGGCGCCGATGATACGCCGAAGGGAGTCCGGGCGCGCGTGCACGAACTCCGTTGCACGGTCCGAACTCCATTTCACCACGAAAAACACACTTAATCCATACACATTTCGGAAAAAACACGTTCCATTTTACGGGACGAAAAAAAGTCCCGCCATCTTGCTCAAGGGAACTCACTCTCCTAGAAAATCCATTACGTGGAAAGTCCGAATGGTCTGTCTAGCAAATCCATTACGTGGAAAGTCCGAATCAAAAGCTCACTGTGTGGGCTTCATAAAAGGTGGAAAAAGTGTCCTAGTGGCACGAAATGGAATATTGCTCGGATAGCAAATCCATTACGCGGAAAGTCCGAATCGAAAGCTCACTGTGTGGATGTCATCTGCACACTGCATTCTTCTGGTTTCCGGAAGAACAGCCTATGGTGAACGGAAGGCCCAATATACGGAAGTGAGGCTAAGCAGTCATGTGCAGGACGTGACGATTCCTTGGGTGAGCCCAGTACCAGAGCGCTGTGTGTTGGCTCTGCAATTATGGAAGCCTCCTTGGATGGCGGGGAATGCCCATGGTCTGCCCCTGCCTTCCCTTGAGGGCTGACCAGGATGCCTTTGGCTGTTCTATATGGGCCAGCTAGGATGGGGGATAACACCACAACAGTGAGAGTCAAACGTCCTAAGAAACCCCCGGGAAGGTTAACCCGGTCAAGAAATGCCTGCAGAAGTTGGATGTGTCGGCCTAACGGCGCAAGAACGCAGCTCTGCTGTAAACAGGCACAACGCAATCACATCCGAAAAAAAAACTCCGGATGAACGCAGCAGAAGAAGAAGTTTTAGTCTATTTAGTAATACTGCGGATAGTAACTTATAGCTTGTGGACAGTAGTGATATTCCTCTATAATTTTCACATTGGAACTTGTCTCCTTTCTTAAAGATAGGTATCAATAATGACTCTTTCAGGTCATGGGGTAATTCTTCTGTCCTCCAGATTTTTATTATTAGTTCGTATAGCTTTAGATGTGATGCATGGCCACCTGCCTTTATAAATTCAGCAGCAATTCCATCAGTCCCAGTTGCCTTATTGTTTTTAAGTCGTGTGATTACATATAGGATTTCTTCAAATGTAGGTTCTTCAAGTTGTGGTTCACATGTTAGAAAACAAACCAAACACGTAGCAGATGAATATGACTACCAGTGTGCCAATTATAAGAAAGATTTTAAATCTTAAAAAATATACAGACAGAAGACCCACAAAGAATATCAAATTAGATCTAGCATTGCTTAAAAGGAAAAAAAAATTAGAGAAATGTACAATACAACTGTATAGAATATATATAATACAATGGCATGGAGATAATACGGACATGGACGAATAACCCCAACAGACAAAAGACATCATAACACCTAAACATAGAATGGCAAAAAGAAATGGTTGACACTGTGACATTTCTATTCATAATGTCAGCGCAAATCATCCCCTTCTGAATAGAGAAGTATAATTGTTTCAAAGTTCACAGTGTGGGCACTCCCAGATTATTAATGGTGACAATAATCCTCCTGGCTCCTTTCACTTTTAGAAAATGGGCAACGACTGGAATTGTACACAATGCCTGTGAAATTGGACACTTAGCATTTGATCATAGGCCAGATGGGGGAGTGAGTCCATCCTAGAAAATGTTTGCCTACATATGTTACGGTGAGCTGAAAACTTAAGTTTAGTACATGTAAATTTATATTAGTTTTCTTTGTATAGATGTGAAGAAAATCCTCAAAGAATTCAGTGCATTTTCTTTGACATAGAGATGTCTTTCTGGTCAGTTCATGCCCTTTATAAGGAATGATATTCCTGTTTACTAGTTATTGTCTTTCTGTGTATATAATGATGGGGGGAATATCTACATTATTACTTTCTGGAATATCAATCGTATTCTTTATATATTCTTCGGGAAAATCTCGTATAATCTATTTGTCTTTATGTTCAGAGAAGACTGTTTTTTTATGTATATTCACGCATAACGAATTAATAAAGAGTTTATTTTTAATGTGTGGATATGGTGTGAGGTTACCTATACATTTATACGGGCGAAGAGTGACCATGCCACGATGGAGAAAGGGTATCACCTTTGATGATGTCCACCAGATATTCTCGGCGGCAGAGTTGGGAGAGCCTTCTATAAGAAGAGGATAGAACAAGAACTGCCGTTGCGAAGACAGAATTTTGCAAGATGAAAAACATACTGACCAATACAAAGATAATTGAAACGAGAAAAAGAGTGTTGAGGTGCTACATGGAGCCTGTACTTTTGTATAGATGTGAAGCTGGGTGGCTTGGCCATGTGGCATGGTTGAGACAGAAACACGGAGCTGATCCATGACTCTGGTGATCAAGTGATTTGGCAAAACATGACCGCCCACGATTACCAGCATGGCACATGATGGATGGGTGGATAAGGTATACATATATACAAATCACGTTTTATATAGACGTCTAGACTTGTTCTAGTATGTGTTAGTAAATTTAGGTTCCATTTTATGTATACTGTGTGTGTGTGTGTGGGGGGGGGGGGGAGAGATTATAGGGAGAAATTATGAAGGGGGAGGGAGGGGCAGAATGACATTCAGAACATATGGTGAAGGGGTGCATAGGCCAAAAAAGGTTGAGAACCACTGTCCTAGAAGATTATGGACATGGAGGAGTCCTGACAGCAGGATTAGAAACCAGATTGATTACATCCTGATTGGCAGAAGGTTTCAAAATGCGTTAACAATCGAAAGAACAATTCCCAATGCAGACAGTTTTATAGTGATCACAGATTGCTTATCGGCACATTGAGGGTAAAGCTAAAGAAAGTAAAGTATACACCAGGAAACACTAAATATGATCTGTGTACATTGAAAAATGACAAAATAAATACAAGACAATTGAAGAAACATTGAAGTAAAGAACAGATCTGATATATTGTTTGATTTAGAGATCCTATTTCAAGATGTGGATGATCAATTGGAAACGTTGAAGACTTCAATCGGTTTGGCTGCAGAAACAAGTATTTCAAAATTAAAGAAAGTGGGTCGTAAGATAAGGATGACTGAAGAAATTTTACAGCTATCGGAAACAAGATGACACAACAAAAATAATCCTGCCAAATATGAAGAGATTCACAAGAACGTCAGAACATTATGTAAGGAGACAAAAGAAGCATGGCTCGAGAAAAATTGCACAGAAATTGAAAATTTTTTTTTTTTTTTGCTGCACGAAAGAATTCAGGACCTTTCTAATAAAAGAACACATACATCAACAAGTTGCCTAAAAACAAAAGTTGGAAAAATCATATTAGAAAAAGATAAGATTTTACATGTATGGTCAGATTATGTGAAAAACGATTATGATGGTCCTAGAGAACTGCATATTTGAAATAATAACGAAGGACCATCAATTTTGAAGATGGAAGTTCAGAATGCTCTTAACCATATGAAGACTGGTAATACCCCTGGTTCAGATAACATCACAACAGAAATGATCAATGCCTTAGAAGAATATGCAGTAGACCAGGTCACCAGACTGCTGAACACAATATATGATACGGGACATATACCTCATGAATTATGTAATTCTATATTTATTGCAATCCCAAAGAAATCAGGAGCCTTAGAATGTGATCAACATCAAACAATTAGTATATTGAGCCACATCACGAAGATTTTGCTAAGAATTATCTTGCAAAGAGTTAGGAAGAAAATACAACCTGCAATAGGAGAAGAACAATGTGGTTTGTAGAAGGCAAAGGCACAATTAATGTTGTGTATATGCTGAGAACATTAATTGAAAGTTCTAGAGAAGTAAACTTTGCTTTATTGATTACACAAAGGCTTTCGATAAAGTGAGACATGTAGATATGATAAAGATGCTTGAAGATCTACAAATTGATGGGAACGACCTTAGACTTGCAAAAAACATACTGGAAACAACAAGCTGCCATAAGAATTGATAATAAAGTAGGTCAACATCAGCCTGTTAAGTGAGGTGTGAGATAGGGATGTGTAATGTCTCCAGATATTTTTTCCTTGTAAAGTGAAAATATTTTCAGAAATATAGAAGACATGGAAGGAATCATCATTGTGGGAAGATACATCAATAACATTAGATATGCCGATGATACAGTATTGATTGCAGAAAAAGGAAATACTACAATTTAATATACAAGTAAATGGGCATATTCTTAAACAAGTGAATCAGTACAGTTATCTCGGAACAGTCATAACATCACATAGGAGATGCCTTGGAGAGATTAGAACACGAATTGCCATTGCGAAGGTAGCCTTTTGTAAGATGAAAAACATACTGACCAATAAAAAGATATCAATTGAAACGAGAAAAAGGGTGTTGAAGTGCTACATAGAACCTATACTGTTGTATGGATGTGAAGCCTGGACAATGAGCAGACAGGCTTAATAACATCTGATGGCTGTGGGAATATGGTTTCTGATGAAAATGCAAAGAATACAATTGACAGACAGAAAAACTAATGAATAAGTCCTTCAAGAAACACATGAAGATCTTAATTTGATTAGAGACAGACGTTGACAGTCAAAATTGTTTGGGCGTATTTAACATGTTATGAGAAGAAAGAATTGGAGAACTTGGTGACAACTGTCAAGATCGAAGGGAAGAGACCAAAGGGAAGACCGAGAAGTAAATATGTGGATGGCTTGGCTACATGGCATGGTCGTGACATAAACACGAAACTGATCCACGACACTGGTGATCGAGTGAGATGGCAAAACATGACCGCCCAAGCTTATCGGCATGGCACATGATTGATGGAAGGGTTGAACATGATCCTTATGAAAAATAAGAAAGAAACTGCTACGATAAATAAATAATACTAATTGTTTTTTTTTAAAAGTATTTAACCATAATCTACAGACTTCTTGTGAAGATCTTTAAAACGTTAGCTTATGCTTGTACTTTCTATATATTACTATATTTACTCCGAAGAGAATGGTTGCTGCCTCTTGGGCGGTCTCGGCTCGCAAAGATTAGTTTCATCTTCTTGACATGGGCATGCGGGAGTACAAGGAAATGAGCGGGCTGACAAGCTCGAAGGTGAGGCTACGGTGGAGGGCGGACGCGCGATGGGCAAGGCTGACATTCTGAATGCTCTACGAGAAGTAAGACTTTTGCGTGAACCAAGTGATGACTGTGAATCTACAACCATGGCCAGACTGCGAGAACAGCAAATTAAAAGAGGGGTGGCCAAACAAAAACACTACGCAGGAAGCCAAAGAAGATTGATAAACCAACACAGAACTGGTGTCGTTAGCCGCTACACGCTGCGGTATTTCTGAGGAGGGGATCCGAGCACTTATGGACTGAATGGTTCGATGTGCAATGAGGATGATCTGTCCACTAACTAACTAACTACTATATTTACTCTTAGTAAATAATAACAAATATTCTAAGTAATAAACTTACCGCTGTCGATTTCATATATTATATCAAACTATGATACAGCTGAGCACCTTGGTATGTCTCTTCTACTTGTACTGTTTGTACAACGTGATTATACCCGGCCCTGGAAACCCCTGCTGGTCACGTGATGTACGTGACGTCAACTGGACATGCATGTGGCTATATTATAAACTTTTGATGATCTATTATCGTGACCTCAGTAGCATAGTGGTAAGTATCTTCGTCTATCATGCGAGTGCTCGAGATTCGATTCCCCGCCTTGAAGGCAGTATTTTTTTCATTTTTCAGAAATTAATTAGGTGAAAGCGACTTTTTAATAAAAAAAATATTAACCATTGGGACTAAAATACAGAACTGAGAAACTCAAAGCTTGTAAATGAAGTGTGCTCTATGGATCTGCGGAAACTGTCAGGGAGCGCAACCCCCAGGCAGTGACGGAGTGATCGAGTGTCGGAATCGATGGATCCAATAGATAGCTTTGTTTAACGTGGATTTACTTGCAAAATTAAATATCGCCCCAAATTTACCACCTTCTTACTGGCTCAAACTAAAATTGACTAGTGAGCAGACGCTGTGACATGTTTGCTAATTCCCGCAATTCGATTGTGAAAAAACTGAGCTTTATTCGCAATTCGGCTATGAAAAAAACTGAGCTTCATTCACAATGTGATTATGAATAAAACTGAGCTCTATTCATAATTCGATTATGAATAAAGTTTCCTAAACAGTAAGTGTACAGAAACGCAAGTTAACAAATCTTGAACTCGCCTGGGGACACAATTATTTATATTGGGGATGGATACCAATTCTGGAAAATTATTCTTGATATTTAAACAGCCAGAAGGACTAACATAATATAACAGTTTGATTATGAATGAATAAAACTGAGCTTTATTCACAATTCAACTATGAATAAAGTCTCCCTTAATTGCGCGTTCTATAGAAGAACACATAGACCTTAATCTTTGCTTTATTGACTACACAAAGGCTTTTGATAATGTAAAATATGTCAACACGATAAAGATGCTTGCAGATGCACAAATTGATGGGAGAGACCTTAGACTTGTAGAACACATTTGTTGGAAACAATAAGCTGCCATCAGAATTGAAAATTAAGTAGGTTAATATCAGCCTATTGAGAGGTGTGAGACAGGGATGTGTAATGTCTCTAGATCTTTTTTTCCTGTACAGTGAAAATATTTTCAGAAATGTAGATATGACAGAAATCATCATTGAAGGAAGAAACATCAATAACATTAGACATGCAGAAGATACAGTATTAACTGCAGACAATGAGCAGGATCTGCAGCATTTAGTAGATGCGGTTGTTGCATACAGTGAACAACTAGGGTTAGAATTAAATTGTAAGAAAACACTGATAATAGTCGTCACTAGGAAGAAGGAGATACTAAAATATATTATACAAGTAAATAATAATATTCTCAAACAAGTGAATCGGTACAGTTATCTCGGAACAATCATAACATCTGATGGAAGATGTCTTCAAGAGATTAGAACAAGAATCACCGTGACGAAGGTAGACTTTTACCACGGACAGACAAAATAACCAATGACCAGTCCTACAAGAAATAAATGAAAATCGTACATTGATTAGAGACATTAGATGTAGACAGTCAAAATGTTTTCGTCTCGTTTTTAGAAGAAACAAATTGGAGAACTTGATGACATCTGTCAAGATCAACGGACAGAGAACAAGGGGAAGGCAGAGAAGTTGAGTGTTATGAGAAGAAATAAATTGGAAAACTTGATGACATCTGTCAAGATCGAGGGGAATAGAACAAGGGAAAGGCAGAGAAGTAAATACCTGGATGGCTTGGCCACGTATTGTCGAGACAAGAACACAAAGCTGATCAATGACTCTGGTGATCAAGTGAGATGGCGAAATATGGCCGCCCACGCTTATCGGCATAGCATATCATAAATGAATTAATAACCCTGAAGGGTTGAATGGTTAATGCTTTAGAAGAGTATGAAATAGATAAAGTTACCAGACTGCGGAAAACAATATATGATGCTATAGATATACCTCATGAATTATGTAATTCTGTATTTATTGCAATCCCAAACAAACCAGGAGCCTTGGAATGTGATCAACATCGAATAATTAGTACAACGAGTCACATCACGAAGATTTTGCTAAGAATTATCATGCAAAGAGTTAGGAAGAAAATACAACCTGCAATAGGAGAAGAACAATGTGGGTTTGTAGAAGGCAAGTGTACAATAAATGTTGTGTATATGCTGAGAACAGTAATTGAAAGTTCTAGAGAAGTAAACAAAGGTCTACACTTTGCTTTATTGACTACACAAAGGCTTTCAATAAAGTGAGACATGTCGACATAATAACGATGCTGGAAGATCTACAAATTAAATGGGAAAGGCCTTAGACTTGCAAACAACATTGGAAACAACAAGCTGCCATAAGAATTGATAATGAAGTAGGTCAGTATCAGCCTATTAAGTGAGGTGTGAGATAGGTATGTGTAATGTCTCCAGATATTTTTTCCCGTAAAGTGAAAATATTTTCAGAAATATAGAAGACATGGAAGGAATCAACAATGTGGGATTATACATCAATAACAATAGATATGCTGATGATACAGTATTGATTGCAGACAATGAACAGGACCTGCAACGCAACATTTAGTAGATGTGGTTGTTGCACACAGTGAACAACTTGGGTTAGAATTAAAATGTAAGAGGACACAGATCATGGTCGTCACTGGGAAAAAGGAAATATTACAATTTAATATACAAGTAAATGGGCATATTCTTAAACAAGTGAATCAGTACAGTTATCTCGGAACAGTCATAACATCACATAGGAGATGCCTTGGAGAGATTAGAACACGAATTGCCATTGCGAAGGTAGCCTTTTGTAAGATGAAAAACATACTGACCAATAAAAAGATATCAATTGAAACGAGAAAAAGGGTGTTGAAGTGCTACATAGAACCTATACTGTTGTATGGATGTGAAGCCTGGACAATGAGCAGACAGGCTTAATAACATCTGATGGCTGTGGGAATATGGTTTCTGAGGGAAATGCAAAGAATACAATTGACAGACAGAAAAACTAATGAATAAGTCCTTCAAGAAACACATGAAGATCTTAATTTGATTAGAGACAGACGTTGACAGTCAAAATTGTTTGGGCGTATTTAACATGTTATGAGAAGAAAGAATTGGAGAACTTGGTGACAACTGTCAAGATCGAAGGGAAGAGACCAAAGGGAAGACCGAGAAGTAAATATTTGGATGGCTTGGCTACATGGCATGGTCGTGACATAAACACGAAACTGATCCACGACACTGGTGATCGAGTGAGATGACAAATCATGACCGCTCAAGCTTATCGGCATGGCACATGATGAATGGAAGGGTTGAACATGATACTTATGAAAAATAAGAAAGAAACTGCTACGATAAATAAATAATACTAATTGTTTTTTTTAAAAATTATTTAACCATAATCTACAGACTTCTTGTGAAGATCTTTAAAACGTTAGCTTATGCTTGTACTTTCTATATATTACTATATTTACTCCGAAGAGAATGGTTGCTGCCTTTTGGGCGGTCTGGGCTCGCAAAGATTAGTTTCATCTTCTTGCCAGGGCATGCGGGAGTACAAGGAAATGAGCGGGCTGACAAGCTCGAAGGTGAGGCTATGGTGGAGGGCGGACGCGCCATGGACAAGGCTGACATTCTGAATGCTCTACGAGAAGTAAGACTTTTGCGTGAACCAAGTGATGACTGAATCTACAACCATGGCCAGACTGCGAGAACAGCAAATTAAAAGAGGGGTGGCCAAACAAAAACACTACGCAGGAAGCCAAAGAAGATTGATAAACCAACACAGAACTGGTGTCGTTAGCCGCTACACGCTGCGGTATTTCTGAGGAGGGGATCCGAGCACTTATGGACTGAATGGTTCGATGCGCAATGAGGATGATCTGTCCACTAACTAACTAACTACTATATTTACTCTTAGTAAATAATAACAAACATTCTAAGTAAGAAACTTACCGCTGTCGATTTCATATATTATATCAAACTATGATACAGCTGAGCACCTTGGTATGTCTCTTCTACTTGTACTGTTTGTACAACGTGATTTTACCCGGCCCTGGAAACCCCTGCTGGTCACGTGATGTACGTGACGTCAACTGGACATGCATGTGGCTATATTATAAAATTTTGATGATCTATTATCGTGACCTCAGTAGCATAGTGGTAAGTATCTTCGTCTATCATGCGAGTGCTCGAGATTCGATTCCCCGCCTTGAAGGCAGTATTTTTTTCATTTTTCAGAAATTAATTAGGTGAAAGCGACTTTTTAATAAAAAAAAATATTAACCATTGGGAACTAAAATACAGAACTGAGAAACTCAAAGCTTGTGAATAAAGTGTGCTCTATGGATCTGCGGAAGCTGCCAGGGAGCGCAACCCCCAGGCAGTGACGGAGTGATCGAGTGTCGGAATCGATGGATCCAATAGATAGCTTTGTTTAACGTGGATTTACTTGCAAAATTAAATATCGCCCCAAATTTTCCACCTTCTTACTGGCTCAAACTAAAATTGACTAGTGAGCAGACGTTGTGACATGTTTGCTAATTCCCGCAATTCGATTGTGAAAAAACTGAGCTTTATTCGCAATTCGGCAATGAAAAAAACTGAGCTTCATTCACAATGTGATTATGAATAAAACTGAGCTTTATTCATAATTCGATTATGAATAAAGTTTCCTAAACAGTAAGTGTACTCGCCTGGGGACACAATTATTTATATTGGGGATGGATACCAATTCTGGAAAATTATTCTAGATATTTAAACAGCCAGAAAGGACTAACATAATATAACAGTTTGATTATGAATGAATAAAACTGAGCTTTATTCACAATTCAACTATGAATAAAGTCTCCCTTAATTTAGCGTTCTATAGAAGATCACATAGACCTTAATCTTTGCTTTATTGACTACACAAAGGCTTTTGATAATGTAAGATATGTCAACACGATAAAGATGCTTGCAGATGCACAAATTGATGGGAGAGACCTTAGACTTGTAGAAAACATTTGTTGGAAACAATAAGCTGTCATCAGAATTGAAAATGAAGTAGGTCAATATCAGCCTATTGAGAGGTGTGAGACAGGGATGTGTAATGTCTCTAGATATTTTTTCCCTGTACAGTGAAAATATTTTCAGAAATGTAGATATGACAGAAATCATCATTGAAGGAAGAAACATCAATAACATTAGACATGCAGAAGATACAGTATTAACTGCAGACAATGAGCAGGTTCTGCAGCATTTAGTTGATGCGGTTGTTGCATACAGTGAACAACTAGGGTTAGAATTAAATTGTAAGAAAACACTGATAATAGTCGTCACTAGGAAGAAGGAGATACTAAAATATATTATACAAGTTAATGATAATATTCTCAAACACGTGAATCGGTACAGTTATCTCGGAACAATCATAACATCTGATGGAAGATGTCTTCAAGAGATTAGAACAAGAATCACCGTGACGAAGGTAGACTTTTACCACGGACAGACAAAATAACCAATGACCAGTCCTACAAGAAATAAATGAAAATCGTACATTGATTAGAGACATTAGATGTAGACAGTCAAAATGTTTTCGTCTCGTTTTTAGAAGAAACAAATTGGAGAACTTGATGACATCTGTCAAGATCAACGGGAAGAGAACAAGGGGAAGGCAGAGAAGTTGAGTGTTATGAGAAGAAATAAATTGGAAAACTTGATGACATCTGTCAAGATCGAGGGGAATAGAACAAGGGAAAGGCAGAGAAGTAAATACCTGGATGGCTTGGCCACGTATTGTCGAGACAAGAACACAAAGCTGATCAATGACTCTGGTGATCAAGTAAGATGGCGAAATATGGCCGCCCACGCTTATCGGCATAGCATATCATAAATGAATTAATAACCCTGAAGGGTTGAATGGTTAATGCTTTAGAAGAGTATGAAATAGATAAAGTTACCAGACTGCGGAAAACAATATATGATGCTATAGATATACCTCATGAATTATGTAGTTCTGTATTTATTGCAATCCCAAACAAACCAGGAGCCTTGGAATGTGATCAACATCGAATAATTAGTACAACGAGTCACATCACGAAGATTTTGCTAAGAATTATCATGCAAAGAGTTAGGAAGAAAATACAACCTGCAATAGGAGAAGAACAATGTGGGTTTGTAGAAGGCAAGTGTACAATAAATGTTGTGTATATGCTGAGAACAGTAATTGAAAGTTCTAGAGAAGTAAACAAAGGTCTACACTTTGCTTTATTGACTACACAAAGGCTTTCAATAAAGTGAGACATGTCGACATAATAACGATGCTGGAAGATCTACAAATTAAATGGGAAAGGCCTTAGACTTGCAAACAACATTGGAAACAACAAGCTGCCATAAGAATTGATAATGAAGTAGGTCAGTATCAGCCTATTAAGTGAGGTGTGAGATAGGTATGTGTAATGTCTCCAGATATTTTTTCCCGTAAAGTGAAAATATTTTCAGAAATATAGAAAACATGGAAGGAATCAACAATGTGGGATTATACATCAATAACAATAGATATGCTGATGATACAGTTTTGATTGCAGACAATGAACAGGACCTGCAACGCAACATTTAGTAGATGTGGTTGTTGCACACAGTGAACAACTTGGGTTAGAATTAAAATGTAAGAAGACACAGATCATGGTCGTCACTGGGAAAAAGGAAATACTACAATTTAATATACAAGTAAATGGGCATATTCTTAAACAAGTGAATCAGTACAGTTATCTCGGAACAGTCATAACATCACATAGGAGATGCCTTGAAGAGATTAGAACAAGGGGGACTGAGTGGTCTCGAGGTATGGTGTCCGATTTATTTAAAAAATCCACCTGGACTTCCAGTAATAAAATTTCCCCTGGTCTCTGGGTAGTGAGATCGGACGCCCGTGTGTATTGTTGCGCACGTAAAAAATCCCTTGGCAGTTGGAAATCGAAAAATAGTAGCCTAACGGCGCTGCCCGGGCAAAAATTTCGAGTTAAAAATCTACCCAAGGTATTTCAGAATCCTCGCCGATGCAACGGAGTTCGTGCATTGAGCTGAGTTTCTCCAGACGCAGGTTTGTGTTAGGAGGAAAACGGAGCACTTATGGGTAAACCGTGATATTGATCCAACGATTAAACGATTAAACGAGATTAGAACAAGAATTGCCATTGCGAAGGTAGCTTTTTGTAAAATGAATAACATACTGACCAATAAAAAGATCTCAACTGAAACGAGAAGAAGGGTGTTGAAGTGCTACATAGAACTTATACTGTTGTAAGGATGTGAAGCCTGGACAATTAGCAGACAAGCTGAAAAACATCTGATGGCTGTGGGAATATGGTTTCTGAGGAAAATGCAAAGAATACCATTGACAGATAGAAAAACTAATGAACAAGTCCTTGAAGAAACACATGAAGATCTTAAATTGATTAGAGAAGACGTAGACAGTCAAAATTGTTTGGGCGTGTTTAACATGTTATGAGAAGAAATGAACTGGAGAACTTGGTGACAACTGTCAAGATCGAAGGGAAGAGACCAAAGGGAAGACCGAGAAGTAAATATGTGGATGGCTTGGCTACATGGCATGGTCGTGACAGAAACACGGAACTGATCCACAACTCTGGTGATCGAGTGAGATGGAAAAACATGACCGCCCAAGCTTATCGGCATGGCACATGATGGATGGAAGGGCTGAACATGATACTGATGAAAAATAAGAAAGAAACTGCTACGATAAATAAATAATATTAATTGTTTTTTTTAAAACTTATTATTTAACCACCAACTACAGACTTCTTGTGAAGATCTTTAAAACGCTAGCTTAAGCTTGTACTTTCTGTACATTACTATATTTACTCTTAGTAAATAATAACAAATATTATAAAAAAGAAACTTACCGCTGTCTATTTCATATATTGTATCAAACTATAATACAGCTGAGCACCTTGGTATGTCTCTTCTACTTGTACTGTTTGTACAACGTGGTTACACCCGGCGCTGGAAACCCCTGCTGGTCACGTGATGTACGTGACGTCAATGGGACATGCATGTGACTATATTATAAACGTTTGTTGATCTATTATCGTGACCTTAGTAGCATAGTGGTAAGTATCTGCGTTTGTCATGCGGGAGTTACATGTTCGATTTCCGCCGTGAAAGCAATTTTTTTTTTTTTTTAAATTTTCAGAAATTAATTAGGTGAAAGCGACTTTTTAATAAAATATATGAAACATTTTTTTTTTTGGGCATATCCTTTACAGGACATCGCTGTCAACAGCAGCATCTTTCAGCTGTCTGTTGATTTCTTGGCAAGATTATGCTCAGTAGTTTGCCATTGCTTCTGAGCGGCCGGCTAAGTATCCCGCAAGTCACTAGCGAGGGTCGAACCGCTCCCAGTTCTCTCCCGTTACGAGACTCTGCGTGATAAACGGGATTACGGAGAAAGTGTCGTAACCCTTCAGCCAGAGAGACCGGCTATTAAACATTAGGAACTAAAATATAGAACTGAGAAACTCAAAGCTTGTGAATAAAGTGTGCTCTATGGATTTGCGGAAGCTGCCAGGGAGCGCAACCCGCAGGCAGTGAAGGAGTGATCAAATGTCGGAATCGATGGATACAATAGATGTCGTTGTTTAACGTGAATTTACTTGCCAAATGAAAAATCGCCCCAAATTAACCACCTTCTTACTGGCTCAAACTAAAATTGACTAGTGAGGAGACGCTGTGACATGTTTGTTAATTCACGCAATTCGATTGTGAAATAAAAACTGACCTTTATTCGCAATTCGGCTATGAATAAAACTGAGCTTTATTCACAATTTGATTATGAATAAAACTGAGCTTTATTCATAATTCTTCTTCTTCTTCTTCTTCTTCTTCTTCTTCTTCTTCTTCTTCTTCTTCTTCTTCTTCTTCTTCTTCTTCTTCTTCTTCTTCTTCTTCTTCTTCTTCTTCTTCTTCTTCTTCTTCTTCTTCTTCTTCTTCTTCTTCTTCTTCTTCTTCTTCTTCTTCTTCTTCTTCGTCTTCGTCTGCGTTCATCCGGAGTTTTTTTTCTTTCGGATGTGACTGCGTTGTGCCTGTTTACAGCTGAGCTGCGTTCTTGGGCCGTTAGGCCGACACATCCGACTTCTCCGGGCATTTGTTGACCGGGTTAACCTTCCCGGGGTATTCATTATTCGATTATGAATAAAGTTTCTTAAACAGTAAATGTACAGAAACGCAAGTTAACAATTCTTGAACTCGCCTGGGGACACAATTATTTGTTTTGGGGATGGATACCAATTCTGGAAAATTATTCTTGATATTTAAACAGCCAGAAAGGACTAACATATTGTCACAGTTTGATTATGAATAAAACGGAGCTTTATTCACAATTCAACTATGAATAAAGTCTCCCTTAATTGAGCGTTCTATAGACCTAAATCTTTGCTTTATTGACTACACAAAGGCTTTTGATAAAGTAAGATATGTCAACACGATAAAGATGCTTGCAGATGCACAAATTGATGGGAAAGACCTTAGACTTGCAAAAAACATATTGGAAACAACAAGCTGCCATAAGAATTGATAATGACGGAGTGATCGAGTGTCGGAATCGATGGATCCAATAGATGTCTTTGTTTAACGTGAGTTTACTTGCTAAATGAAATATCGCCCCAAATTAACCACCTTCGTACTGGCTCAAACTAAAATTGACTAGTGAGCAGACGCTGTGACATGTTTGTTAATTCCAGCAATTCGATTGTGAAAAAAAAAAACTGAGCTTTATTCGCAATTCGGCTATGAATAAAAATGAGCTTTATTCACAATTTTATTATGAATAAAACTGAGCTTTATTCATAATTCGATTATGAATAAAGTTTCCTAATCAGTAAGTGTACTCGCCTGGGGTCACAATTATTTGTATTGGGGTGGATACCAATTCTGGAAAATTATTCTAGATATTTAAACAGCCAGAAAGGACTCACATAATGTCACAGTTTGATTATGAATAAAACTGAGCTTTATTCACAATTCAACTATGAATAAAGTTTCCCTTAATTGAGCGTTCTATAGAAGTACACATAGGCCTAAATCTTTGCTTTATTGACTACACAAAGGCTTTTGACAAAGTAAGATATGTCAACACGATAAAGATGCTTGCAGATGGACAAATTGATGGGAAAGATCTTAGACTTGTAGAAAACATTTGTTGGAAACAACAAGCTGCCCTCAAAATTGAAAATGAAGTAGGTCAATATCAGCCTATTGAGAGGTGTGAGACAGGGATGTGTAATGTCTCTAGATCTTTTTTTTCCCTGTACAGTGAAAATATTTTCAGAAATGAAGATATGACAGAAATCATCATTGAAGGAAGAAACATCAATAACATTAGACATGCAGAAGATACAGTATTAATTGCAGACAATGAGCAGGATCTGCAGCATTTAGTAGATGTGGTTGTTGCATACAGTGAACAACTAGGGTTAGAATTAAATTGTAAGAAAACACTGATAATACTCCTATAATTATCTCGGAACAATCATAACATCTGATGGAAGATGTCTTCAAGAGATTAGAACAAGAATCACCGTGACGAAGGTAGACTTTTACCACGGAAAGACAAAATAACCAATGACCAGCCCTACAAGAAATAAATGAAAATCGTACATTGATTAGAGACGTTAGATGTAGACAGTCAAAATGTTTTCGTCGCGTTTTTAGAAGAAACAAATTGGAGAACTTGATGACATCTGTCAAGATCGAGGGGAAGAGAACAAGGGAAAGGCAGAGAAGTAAATACCTGGATGGCTTGGCCACGTATTGTCGAGACAAGAACACAAAGCTGATCCATGACTCTGGTGATCAAGTGAGATGGCGAAATATGGCCGCCCACGCTTATCGGCATAGCACATCATGAATGAATTAATAACACTGAATGGTTGAATAATTAATGCTGTGGAAGAATATGAAATAGATAAAGTTAACAGACTGCGGAAAACAATATATGATGCTATAAATATACCTCATGAATTATGTAATTCTGTATTTATTGCAATCCCAAAGAAATCAGGAGCCTTGGAATGTGATCAACATCGAATAATTAGTACAACGAGTCACATCACGAAGATTTTGCTAAGAATTATCATGCAAAGAGTTAGGAAGAAAATACAACCTGCAATAGGAGAAGAACAATGTGGGTTTGTAGAAGGCAAGTGTACAGTAAATATGTATATGCTGAGAACAGTAATTGAAAGTTCTAGAGAAGTAAACAAAGGTCTACACTTTGCTTTATTGAATAAACAAAGGCTTTCAATAAATTGAGACATGTCGACATGATAAAGATGCTTGAAGATCTACAAATTAAATGGGAAAAGCCTTAGACTTGCAAAAAACAGTGGAAACAACAAGCTGCCATAAGAATTGATAATGAAGTAGGTCAATATCAGCCTATTAAGTGAGGTGTGAGATAGGGATGTGTAATGTCTCCAGATATGTTTTTCCCGTCAAGTGAAAATATTTTCAGAAATATAGAAGACATGGAAGGGATCATCAATGTGGGATTATACATCAATAATAATAGATATGCCGATGATACAGTTTTGATTGCAGACAATGAACAGGACCTGCAACGCAACATTTAGGAGATGTGGTTGTTGCATACAGTGAACAACTTGGGTTAGAATTAAAATGTAAGAAGACACAGATTATGGTCGTCACTGGTAAAAAGGAAATACTACAATTTAATATACAAGTAAATGGGCATATTCTTAAACAAGTGAATCAGTACAGTTATCTCGGAACAGTCATAACATCACATAGGAGATGCCTTGAAGAGATTAGAACAATGGCGACTGAGTGGTCTCGAGGTATGGTGTCCGATTTATTTAAAATATCCACCTGGACTTCCAGTAATAAAATTCCCCCTGGTCTCTGAATAGTGAGATCGGACGCCCGTGTGTATTGTTGCGCACGTAAAAAATCCCTTGGCAGTTGGAAATCGAAAAAGAGTAGCCTAACGGCGCTGCCCGGGCAAAAATTTCGAGTTAAAAATCTACCCAAGGTATTTCAGAATCCTTGCCTATGCAACGGAGTTCGTGCATTGAGCTGAGTTTCTCCAGACGCAGGTTTGAGTTAGGAGGAAAACGGAGCACTTATGGGTAAACGGTGTGCCGTGATATTGATCCAACGATTAAACGATATTAGAACAAGAATTGCCATTGCGAAGGTAGCTTTTTGTAAGATGAAAAACATACTGACCAATACAAAGATCTCAACTGAAACGAGAAGAAGGGTGTTGAAGTGCTACATAGAACTTATACTATTGTAAGGATGTGAAGCCTGGACAATGAGCAGACAAGCTGAAAAACATCTGATGGCTGTGGAAATATGGTTTCTGAGGAAAATGCAAAGAATACCATTGACAGACAGAAAATCTAATGAACAAGTCCTTCAAGAAACAAATGAAGATCTTAAATTGATTAGAGAAGACGTAGACAGTCAAAATTGTTTGGGCGTGTTTAACATGTTATGAGAAGAAATGAACTGCAGAACTTGGTGACAACTGTCAAGATCGAAGGGAAGAGACCAAAGGAAGACTGAGAAGTAAATATGTGGATGGCTATATGGCATGGTCGTGACAGAAACACGGAACTGATCCACGACTCTGGTGATCGAGTGAGATGAAAAAACATGACCGCCCAAGCTTATTGGCATGGCACATGATGGATAGAAGGGCTGAACATGATACTGATGTAAAATAAGAAAGAAATTGCTACGATAAATAAATAATTCTAACTCGCTTGTTAAAATTTGCAGAAGCAATTATGATCTATCAACGCAAGCCAGAATTGTGCAAACAGAAAGACATGTTAGTCAGCTTAAAGTTACCGTGGTAGATAAGTGACATTACTGTGCGAAATTGTGTATATTTCAACTTGAAGGATTTATCTAGTTAATTCACGTAAGTTGTGTGATTTCTGCAGTATGTACCTGACGAGATGCAGCGAAATATGCCAGGCAATAAATCGTGCAATCTATTGTTTGTGTCTTCGTTATTCAAAATAATTCTAATTGTCTTTTTAAAAAAATTATTATTTAACCACAACCTACAAACTTCTTGTGAAGATCTTTAAAACGCTAGCTTATGCTTGTACTTTCTATATATTACTATATTAACTCTTAGTAAATAATAACAAATATTATAAGTAAGAAACTTACCGCTGTCGATTTCATATATTGTATCAAACTGTAATACAGCTGAGCACCTTGGTATGTCTCTTCTACTTGTACTGTTTGTAAAACGTGGTTATACCCGGCCCTGGAAACCCCTGATGGTCACGTGATGTACTTGACGTCAATGGGTCATGCATGACTGCGGGGGTGCTGCGTGGTTTCGAGGTATGGTGTCCGCCTCGAGTGCTGGAGGTCCCGGGCCAAGCCCCGGTGATGCCGGGATTTTTTCTCGTGGACTTCTAGTAATAAATTCCCCCTGGTCTCTGGGTAGTGAGATCGGACGCCCGTGTGTATTGTTGCGCACGTAAAAAATCCCTTATCAGTTGGAAATCGAAAAAGAATAGCCTAACGGCGCTGCCCGGGCAAAATTTCGTTAAAAATCTACCCGAAGTATTTCAGGATCCTCGGCGGTGTTGCGGAATTCGTGCACTGAGGTGAGTTTCTCCAGACTCAGGTTTTAGTTAGGAGGAGAACGGAGCACTTATGGGTTGAACCCGTGTGCCGTGATATTGATCCATCTACTAAACTAAACTAAACTAAACTAAGCATCTGACTATAAACTTTTGTTGATCTATTATCGTGAGCTCAGTAACATAGTTGTAAGTATTTCCGTCTGTCATGCAGGAGGTCCAGGTTCGATTCCCCGCCGTGAAGGCAAATTTTTTTTTTCATTTTTCAGAAATTAATTAGGTAAAAGCGACTTTTTCGTAAAAAATATTAAACATTAGGAACTAAAATATATAACTGAGAAACTCAAAGCTTGTGAATAAATTGTGCTCTATGGATCTGCGAAAGCTGCCAGTGGGCGCAACCCGCAGGCAGTGAAGGAGTGATCAAATGTCGGAATCGATGGATACAATAGATGTCGTTGTTTAACGTGAATTTACTTGCCAAATGAAAAATCGCCCCAAATTAACCACCTTCTTACTGGCTCAAACTAAAATTGACTAGTGAGGAGACGCTGTGACATGTTTGTTAATTCACGCAATTCGATTGTGAAATAAAAACTGACCTTTATTCGCAATTCGGCTATGAATAAAACTGAGCTTTATTCACAATTTGATTATGAATAAAACTGAGCTTTATTCATAATTCTTCTTCTTCTTCTTCTTCTTCTTCTTCTTCTTCTTCTTCTTCTTCTTCTTCTTCTTCTTCTTCTTCTTCTTCTTCTTCTTCTTCTTCTTCTTCTTCTTCTTCTTCTTCTTCTTCTTCTTCTTCTTCTTCTTCGTCTGCGTTCATCCGGAGTTTTTTTCTTTCGGATGTGACTGCGTTGTGCCTGTTTACAGCAGAGCTGCGTTCTTGGGCCGTTAGGCCGACACATCCGACTTCTCCGGGCATTTGTTGACCGGGTTAACCTTCCCGGGGTATTCATTATTCGATTATGAATAAAGTTTCTTAAACAGTAAGTGTACAGAAACGCAAGTTAACAATTCTTGAACTCGCCTGGGGACACAATTATTTGTTTTGGGGATGGATACCAATTCTGGAAAATTATTCTTGATATTTAAACAGCCAGAAAGGACTAACATATTGTCACAGTTTGATTATGAATAAAACGGAGCTTTATTCACAATTCAACTATGAATAAAGTCTCCCTTAATTGAGCGTTCTATAGACCTAAATCTTTGCTTTATTGACTACACAAAGGCTTTTGATAAAGTAAGATATGTCACCACGATAAAGATGCTTGCAGATGCACAAATTGATGGGAAAGACCTTAGACTTGCAAAAAACATATTGGAAACAACAAGCTGCCATAAGAATTAATAATGAAGTAGGTCAATATCAGCCTATTAAGTGAGGTGTGAGATAGGGATGTGTAATGTCTCCAGATATGTTTTTCCCGTCAAGTGAAAATATTTTCAGAAATATAGAAGACGTGGAAGGGATCATCAATGTGGGATTATACATCAATAATAATAGATATGCCGATGATACAGTTTTGATTGCAGACAATGAACAGGACCTGCAACGCAACATTTAGGAGATGTGGTTGTTGCACACAGTGAACAACTTGGGTTAGAATTAAAATGTAAGAAGACACAGATTATGGTCGTCACTGGGAAAAAGGAAATACTACAATTTAATATACAAGTAAATGGGCATATTCTTAAACAAGTGAATCAGTACAGTTATCTCGGAACAGTCATAACATCACATAGGAGATGTCTTGAAGAGATTAGAACAAGGGGGACTGAGTGGTCTCGAGGTATGGTGTCAGATTTATTTAAAAAATCCACCTGGACTTCCAGTAATAAAATTTCCCCTGATCTCTGGGTAGTGAGATCGGACGCCCGTGTGTATCGTTGCGCAGGTAAAAAATCCCTTGGCAGTTGGAAATCGAAAAATAGTAGCCTAACGGCGCTGCCCGGGCAAAAATTTCGAGTTAAAAATCTACCCAAAGTATTTCAGGATCCTCGCCGATGCAACGGAGTTCGTGCATTGAGCTGAGTTTCTCCAGACGCAGGTTTGAGTTAGGAGGAAAACTGATCACTTATGGGTAAACCGTGTGCCGTGAAATTGATCCAACGATTAAACGATTAAACGATTAAACGAGATTAGAACAAGAATTGCCATTGCGAAGGTAGCCTTTTGAAAGATGAAAAACATATTGACCAATAAAAAGATACCAACTGAAACGAGAAGAAGGGTGTTGAAGTGCTACGTAGAACTTATACTGTTGTAAGGATGTGAAGCCTGGACAATGAGCAGACAAGCTGAAAAACATCTGATGGCTGTGGGAATATGGTTTCTGAGGAAAATGCAAAGAATACCATTGACAGACAGAAAAACTAATCAACAAGTCCTTTAAGAAACACATGAAGATCTTAAATTGATTAGAGACAGACGTAGACAGTCAAAATTGTTTGGGCGTGTTTAACATGTTATGAGAAGAAATGAACTGGAGAACTTGGTGACAACTGTCAAGATCGAAGGGAAGAGACCAAAGGGAAGACCGAGAAGTAAATATGTGGATGGCTTGGCTATATGGCATGGTCATGACAGAAACACGGAACTGATCCACGACTCTGGTGATCGAGTGAGAAGGAAAAACATGACCGCCCAAGCTTATCGGCATGGCACATGATGGATGGATGGGCTGAAAATGATACTGATGAAAAATAAGAAAGAAACTGCTACGATAAAAAAATAATACTAATTGTTTTTTTTAAAATTATTATTTAACCACAACCTACAGACTTCTTGTGAAGATCTTTAAAACGCTAGCTTATGCTTGTACTTTCTGTATATTACTATATTTACTCTTAGTAAATAATAACAAATATTCTAAGTAAGAAACTTACCGCTGTGGATTTCATATATTATATCAAACTCTGATACAGCTGAGCACCTTGGTATGTCTCTTCTACTTGTACTGTTTGTACAACGTGGTTATACCCGGCCCTGGAAACCCCTGCTGGTCACGTGATGTACGTGACGTCAACGGGACATGCATGTGACTATAAACTTTCGTTGATCTATTATCGTGACCTCAGTAGCATAGTTGTAAGTATCTCCGTCTGTGATGCGAGAGTTCCAGGTTCGATTCCCCGCAGTGAAGGGAAATTTTTGTTTTCATTTTTCAGAAATTAATTAAGTGAAAGCGACGTTTTAATAAAAAAATATATTAAACACTAGCTGACCCGGCCCGGCTTCGTCCAGACCCTGGTGGGGATCATCTCATTTAATTCATATAAGTAGTCATATAAGCTCCCGATCCCTTTCCCGACTGACTGACTGACTGACTGACTGTCTGTTTGTCTGTCTGTCTGTCTGTCTGTCTGTCTGTCTGTCCGTCCGTCCGTCCGTCCGTCCGTCCGTTCGGTCGGTCGGTCGGTCGGCCGGCCGGCCGGTCTGTCTGTCTGTCTGTCTGTCTGACCCGACCCGACCCGACTTCGCCCAGGCCCTGTTGGGGAGCATCTAATTTAATTCATATAAGTAGTCATATAAGCTCCCGTTCCCCACTGTCTGTCTGTCTGTCTTTAGGAGGAGGAGGAGGAGGGAGGAGGATGAGGGAGGAGGAGGAGAGAGGAGGAGGAGGGAGGAGGGAGAAGGAGGAAAGAGGAAGAGGAGAGGAGGAGGAGGAAGAGGGAGGAGGAGCGAGGAGGAGGGGGAGGAGGAGGAAGAGGGAGAAGGAGGAGGAGGAGAACGCAGGAGGAGGAGGGGGAGGAGGAGGAAGAGGAGGGAGGAGGAGGGCGAGGAGGAGAGGGAGGAGGAGGGAGAGGCAGGAGGAGGGGTAGGAGGAGGTAGGAGGAGGCGGAAGAGGGAGGAGGAGGAGGGAGGAGGAGGCGGAAGAGGGAGGAGGGAGGAGGAAGAGGGAGGAGGGAGAACGCAGGAGGAGGAGGGAGGAGGAGGAGGGAGGAGGAGGAGGGAGGAAGAGGGAGGAGGAGGAGGGAGGAGGAAGAGGGAGGATGAGGAGGGAGGAGGAGGAGGGAGGAGGTAGAGGGAGGAGGAGAGAGGGAGGAGGAGAGAGGAGGAGGGGAAGGGAGGAGGAGAGGGAGGAGGAGTGAGAAGGGAGGAGGAGGGAGGAGGAGGAGGGAGGAAGAGGTAGGAGAAGGAGGAGGAGGGAGAAGGAGGGATGAGGGGGAGGAGGAGGAGAGAGGAGGAGAAGGGAGGAGGGCGGAGGAGGAAGGAAGAGGAGTGATTAGGAGGAGGGAGAGGGAGGAGGAGGAAGGAGGAGAGCGAGAAGTGGGGAGGAGGGCGAGGAGGAGGAGGAGGTGGAAGAGGGAGGAGGAGGATGGAGGAGGAAGAGGAGCGTGGAGGGGGAGGGGAGGAGGAAGAGGAGGGGGAGGGAGGAGGAAGAGGAAGAGGGTAGGAGCAGGGGACAGGAGGAGGAGGATTATAACGCATATGACTGTAGATAACTGCAGCCAAAAGGTGGGGAGCATCTCATTTAATTGCTGGGGAATGAACAGGCGGACAGATTGGCTGGCTCTGCAAAACTTAGTGGAGTATTGATGCATGACAAGGCAGACGTGGTTGCGGCCTTGTGAGAGCACGTGTACACCTCGGAGGAGAAAATGGATCACCATAGTCTGGTAAGAATGAGACAGCGAGGTGTGACGAGGGGATTTGGCCGACACTCGACGCTCAGAGGAAAGGCGAGACGGACATATAATCAGATTGCTACTGGAACTATTAGTGTTGGAACTCTTCGCTGGCTGCTGAGGATGGGGTCGGAGCGATTATGGGAATGTCCCGAATGCTGTGATGTCGGTTCCTAAATCAATCAATCAATCAATCAATCATTTAATTCATATACGTAGTCATATAAGCTCCCGTTCCCGACTATCTGTCTGTCTGTCTTTCTATCTGTCTGACCCGGCGTTGCTTCGCCCAGCTCCTGGCGGGGTACGTCTCATTAAATTCATACAACAAAAAAAGTAACTTAAAAGAATGTCCTTCCACACACCATCCATTATTTTTTAATGAAAACTGTTTTTAATCACCTACACGACTGTAGATAACTTCTTTAAGCATAAAAAGATGAGTTACAATGTTATGCATTATGCATTATTTTTATGAAAACTTTGAAAAATGCCTTAAAGATTATATCATTATTTATTATAACTCATAAGACTGTAAATAACTATAGACAAAGAGTTTATAAATCTTTGAAAAAGATGAATCAATATGACTATAAGTTATATAGCAATGTTATTAAAAGATATGCCCCGTGAAATAACTTTTCTAGAGTTAAGTTCCCTTGCTATATAGAAATTATAATGAAAAATGAAATATTAAAGAATATTAAGTAAGTAGCCGATTTTACACTAAAAAAAATATGACAGTTGGCAGCGCGGGATTGAGAGGAAGACGTGTAGAAAATTTCATCTCAATCGGATGGATCGTTCGCGAAAGCATAAAGGACATACAGACATACAGACATACATTCTTTTTTATATATAAGATTAGGAACTAAAATATAGAACTGAGAAACTCAAAGCTTGTGAATAAAGTGTGCTCTATGGATCTGCGGAAGCTGCCAGGGGGCGCAACCCCCCGACAGTTGTGGAGTGATCGAATGTCGGAATCGATGGATCCAATAGATGTCTTTGTTTAACGTGAATTTACTTGCCAAATGAAAAATCGCCCCAAATTAACCACCTTCTTACTGGCTCAAATTAAAATTGACTAGTGAGCAGACGCTGTGACATGTTTGTTAATTCCCGCAATTCTATTGTGAAAAAAAAAACTGAGCTTTATTCGCAATTCGGCTATGAATAAAGCTGAGCTTTATTCACAATTTGATTATGAATAAAACTGAGCTTTATTCATAATTCGATTATGAATAAAGTTTCCTAAACAGTAAGTGTACAGAAACGCAAGTTAACAATTCTTGAACTCACCTGGGGACACAATTATTTGTATTTGGGATGGATACCAATTCTGGAAAATTATTCTTGATATTTAAACAGCCAGAAAAGACTAACATATTGTCACAGTTTGATTATGAATAAAACGGAGCTTTATTCACAATTCAACTATGAATAAAGTCTCTCTTAATTGAGCGTTCTATAGAAGTACACATAGGCCTAAATCTTTGCTTTATTGACTACACAAAGGCTTTTGATAATGTAAGATATGTCAACACGATAAAGATGCTTGCAGATGCACAAATTGATGGGAGAGACCTTAGACTTGTAGAAAACATTTGTTGGAAACAACAAGCTGCCATCAGAATTGAAAATGAAGTAGGTCAATATCAGCCTATTGAGAGGTGTGAGACAAGGATGTATAATGTCTCTAGATCTTTTTTTCCCCTGTACAGTGAAAATATTTTCAGAAATGAATATATGACAGAAATCATCATTGAAGGAAGAAACATCAATAACATTAGACATGCAGAAGATACAGTATTAACTGCAGACAATGAGTAGGATCTGCAGCATTTAGTAGATGCGGTTGTTGCATACAGTGAACAACTAGGGTTAGAATTAAATTGTAAGAAAACACTGATAATAGTCCTATAATCATCTCGGAACAATCATAACATCTGATGGAAGATGTCTTCAAGAGATTAGAACAAGAATCACCATGGCGAAGGTAGACTTTTACCACGGACAGACACAATAACCAATGACCAGGCCTACAAGAAATAAATGAAAATCGTACATTGATTAGAGACATTAGATTTAGACAGTCAAAATGTTTTCGTCGCGTTATGAGAAGAAACAAATTGGAGAAATTGATGACATCTGTCAAGATCGAGGGGGAAGAGAACAAGGGAAAGGCAGAGAAGTAAATACCTGGATGGCTTGGCCACGTATTGTCGAGACAAGAACATAAAGCTGATCCATGACTCTGGTGATCAAGTGAGATGGCGAAACATGGCCGCCCACGCTTATCGGCATAGCACATCATGAATGAATTAATAACACTGAAGGGTTGAATGATTAATGCTTTAGAACAGTGGTTCTCAACCGGTGGGGAAATCCCCCCACACCCAAATGGGGGGAATTTTATTTTTTCCAGGGGGGGGGGGATGAAGACCATTTCAAGATCGCGTTAATACAAGAACCGATTACTTGATATTGTTGTTCCCTTCATACTTTACAATAATGTACGTCTCATCCTTCTAAAATTCATTTTATAAAGTAAGTAGACCCACAAATCATGTTTTATGTGGATGTCTAGACTTGTTTTAGTATATGCTATTCAATTTACCTTCCATTTTTATGTATACTGTGTAGGGGTGGGAGGATTTTTAGATAGGAAATATGAAAGGGGGGGGGGGATGACGTTCTGAAAATATGGTGAAGGGGGGCACGGGCCAAATATTTGATAGGAAGGGGGGGGGGGGGGAATGACGTTCTGAAATTATGGTGAAGGGGGGCATGTGCAAAAAGATGATGAGAACCACAGCTTTAAAAGAATATGAAATAGATAAAGTTATCAGACTGCGGAAAACAATATATGATGCTATAGATATACCTCATGAATTATGTAATTCTGTATTTATTGCAATCCCAAAGAAATCAGGAGCCTTGGAATGTGATCAACATCGAACAATTAGTATAACGAGTCACATCACGAAGATTTTGCTAAGAATTATCTTGCAAAGAGTTAAGAAGAAAATACAACCTGCAATAGGAGAAGAACAATGTGGGTTTGTAGAAGGCAAGTGTACAGCAAATGTTGTGTATTTGCTGAGAACAGTAATTGAAAGTTCTAGAGAAGTAAACAAAGGTCTACACTTTGCTTTATTGACTACACAAAGGCTTTCAATAAAGTGAGACATGTCGATATGATAAAGATGCTTGAAGATCTACAAATTGATGGGAAATACCTTAGACTTGTAAAAACCACAGTGGAAACAACAAGCTGCCATAAGAATTGATAATGAAGTAGGTCAATATCAGCCTATTAAGAGAGGTGTGAGATAGGGATGTGTAATGTCTCCAGATATTTTTTCCCTGTAAAGTGAAAATATTTTCAGAAATATAGAAGACATGGAAGGAATCATCATTGTGGGATGATACACCAATAACATTAGATATGCCGATGATACAGTATTGATTGCAGACAATGAACAGGACCTGCAACGCAACATTTAGTAGATGTGGTTGTTGCACACAGTGAACAACTTGGGTTAGAATTAAAATGTAAGAAGACACAGATTATGGTCGTCAATGGGAAAAAGGAAAGACTACAATTTAATATACAAGTAAATGGGCATATTCTTAAACAAGTGAATCAGTACAGTTATCTCGGAACAGTCATAACATCACATAGGAGACGCCTTGAAGAGATTAGAACAAGAATTGCCATTGCGAAGGTAGCCTTTTGTAAGATGAAAAACATATTGACCAATAAAAAGATATCAACTGAAACGAGAAAAAGGGTGTTGAAGTGCTACATAGAACCTATATTGTTGTATGTATGTGAAGCCTGGACAATGAGCAGACAAGCTTAAAAACATCAGATGGCTGTGGGAATATGGTTTATGAGAAAAATGCAAAGAATACCATCGACAGACAGAAAAACTAATGAACAAGTCCTTCAAGAAACAAATGAAGATCTTCTTCTTCTTCTTCTTTCGTTCGCTTGAAATATATCTATATCTGCAATGTTGTCTCTTTAATGAATTGAACTGTCTTTTTCAGTTCACACAGTGGTCCATAGAGTTTATCTTCCACTGTTGTCTCTCTAGGCCAGAAGGTTTGCCTAGATATGTTATATTTTTGGCAGTCTTGGAGTATGTGCTCTGCTGTCTGCGAGGCCAATCCACATGTGCACATGACTGTTTCACCAATCTTGAATTTTGTATACATGTGGTTGCGTAATCTATTATGTCCTGTTCTGAGGCGCAGAATAATGACTTGTTCTGGTCTGTCCATAACGTGGTAGTCATCTTGAGCAGGTTTTGGTGGCTTTCTGACTGATTTGATCATTATTTTCTTTTGGTGGTATGTAACGGGCACATCAGGCTGTTCTTCTTTGGCTCCTTCCTTAGCCAATTGATCAGCTCTGTCGTTTCCGGGTACTCCACAGTGGGATGGTATCCACTGTATGGTGACCTTATGCTGACTGCTAAGTTCAGAAAGTAGTGTCCTTAGTACTGGCAATTTCCCAGACAGGAGCGCCTCGAGTACTGATTTTGCATCTATCAATAGCACCACAGGTTGTGTACCATTGCTGGTATTTAGTAATTTCTCTGTTGCTATCTTGATTGCCTCAATTTCGGCATCATAGTTATGGCAGTACTTTCCTGTCGGTACTCTGGCTGTGTCCCTAGTATTATTGGTTTCTCTGCAGAGTCGTTTGGCCTGGTGGATAAAACTACTTCTTTTCAACCGCCCCATAGCTAGGTTTTCAAATCTGTTCTTCATAGGGTGGTCTGGCAGGCTGAGGAACTTTTCTGCTTGTATTAGCGTTTTCGTATCTCTGCGCTCACTCAGTGCTTGTGTCCTCCCCATCTTCTCCATTTCCACTATAGGGGTTGATCTCATCCCTCCTGTGGTGACTCTAAGTGCTTGATTTTGCACCTTGTCCAGCTCTTGTAGTGTGGGTTTTGATGCTGAACACCACGCAGTTGACCCATATTCCAGGTGTGGTCGTATGCACTGTTGGTAAACTTTGCTAAGTATTTTCCCACTGGCTCCCCATGTGGTTCCACTTAGCTTTCTCAGAATGGCTATTTTCCTTCTGGCTTTTGCTACTGATTTGTTGATGTGCTTTCTCCATGTCAGCCTGCCATCAAATGTTACTCCAAGGTATGTTGGTTCTTTATCTTCTCTTAGGGGTGTTCCGTTTATCTGGATGATCCCTGCCTTTTGTTTTGAAGAGAGGGTAAATAGAGTGGTGCTGCACTTGTCAGTGTTTTTGCTGACACACCATCTATTTGCCCATGCAGCAAATGTATCTACAGCTCTTTGTAGCAATTTGGTGGCCCCTAATGCATGTTCATCTGTGCTCCATAAAACCAGGTCATCGGCGTACATTGCCACTTTAATTCCATGCGGTAGATTAGCAACACGATATTTGATGAAGATTAGAAAAAGTGTGGGGGACAAGACTCCGCCCTGGGGAACACCGTGACGCAGTAGTACTTTTTTTGCTCTTGAGTCCGTCTATCTGTACTCGGGCTCTTCTGTTGTGCAAGTATGCTTTCACCCATTTGTACATTCTTCCATTGACTTTGCAGTTTCTCAGTTTCTTCATCCGACCTTCTTTCCAGACTTTGTCAAAGGCTTTCTTCAGATCTATCCATGCCGCAAGCACCAGCTTCTTCTCTTGGAATGCATCCTCAATTTCTTGAGAGAGGTAGGTTGTCTGATCTTCCGTAGAGTAGCACTGCCTAAAGCCAGCCTGCTGTGGCACAAGGATCTTTTTACTTTCAATGTACCACTGCAGTCTGTGATTGATGATGCGCTCCAGTGTTTTGCAAAGACAGCTGGTGAGGCTAATTGGTCTGTAGCTAGAGGCAATGGAACCATCTTTCCCTGATTTTAGGAGGGGTATAATGATTGCTTCTCTCCAGGCTTGTGGAACACTGCCTAAGGTCCAGCTGTTATCGAAGATCTGCAACAGCTTTGCTTTGGCCCCTGTCCCTACGTTCCTGATCATTTCATTGGATGGCTCAGGCGGAGGATATGATCAGACAGGTGTGCCCCTTGGAGAACATCAGGCGAGGAGAGGAGTGAGTCAGAGTGCCAGCCGAGCAGTCAGACTTGTGCAGGGTTATAATCACATTGAGACGGGAGTGCAGGGAGTGGCCAGCAGGGGCCACGGAAGTGGAAATTCAGCAAATAATTCAGGAAAATTCTCGCCCGGGTGATGTGATTATCTACACGGATGGGTCGGTGTTGAGAGGTAGGAGAAGTGCCTGGGGGTTCTTGGCAAAGACTAATGGTCGGCGTTTGGTGCAGGAGAGCCTGGCGTATGATGATACTACATCTAGCTTAAGAATGGAGGTGGAGGCGGTCAGTGCAGCTTTCCGCTGGATAGAGAACACGATACATACACACATTGTGATTGTTACTGACTAAGAAAGCATGCTGAGGAGGGTGAGAACAGGCAAGCTTCGTGCAGAGTGGCTTGCTTCGCTTCGGAGGTCACGTGTAGCAAGTATCACCTGGATCTTTTCTCCTGGGCATGCCGGTGTGCTGGGGAATGAACAGGCGGACAGATTGGCGGGCTCGGCAAAACTTGGTGGAGTATTGATGTATGACAAAACAGATGTGGTTGCGGCCTTGCGGGAGCACGTGTACACCTCAGAGGAGCAAATGGATCACCATAGTCTGGTAAGAATGAGACAGCGAGGTGTGACGAGGGGATCTGGCCGTTGCTCGACGCTCAGAGGAAAGGCGAGACGGACATATAATCAGATTGCTACTGGAACTATTAGTGTTGGAACTCTTCGCTGGCTGCTGAGGATGGGGACGGAGCGCTTATGGGAATGTCCCGAATGCTGTGATGTCGGTTCCTAAATCAATCAATCAATCAACCAATCATTGGAGATACCATCAGCTCCTGGTGACTTTCTCATTTTCAGTTTTGATATGGCTAGCTCCAGTTCGCTGATTGTGATGGGTGCCTCCAGAACCTCATGTACTATTTCCTTCTGTCCTGTATGTTGTCGTCTCTCTTGAATCCTTGTTGTTTCTCTGGACTAATTTTGATATTGTTATCTTGTGCGAATGAGTCCGCAAAATGATCAGCTGCTTGCTTTCTTGTTAAGATGTTTCAATCTTTATGTAGTGCAATTTTTGAGTTTCTCCCTGTGCCCTCATCATTAAGTTGTTTTATTAGCTTCCACAATTTCCTTGTGTCTCTTTCAAAGTTCAGAGACTCCGATTTCTCCTGCCAGTTTTTCCGTCTAGCCTGCAGCTTGGCCCTTTGAAATTTGGCTTTTGCGTGCTGGAATTTATTGTGGTGCTCTTGGCTGGGTGTGGCCTCTGCTTGCTTTCTACACACTTCCACATCATTATGCAACTGTTCCAGTTCACTACTCCAGTAGGGTTTATATTATTTACGGGCTCCTCTTGGTACTGTTTCTTGCGCTGCCTGTAGCATGCATTTCCCAAACTCTTCAACTACTTTATTTATGTCTTTCTCAGTGTTCAGGTTTCTAACCAGTATGCTGGTGCGATGCTTGTACATTGCCCAGTCTGCTTTCTTGTAGTTCCACCTCGAGAGAGTGCTGCTTTCACTTACAAGCTCATTTTCTACGGTTAGAATGACTGGCCTATGGTCACTGCCACCAAGTTGTTTCCCAACAATTCGTGTAATGTTCCACTCCAGGTCTGGTGAATGAAAAGCCAGGTCAGGTGTAGTTGTAGTGTGCCATGATCTCTAGTAGAAAGTATGTGGGTCGGACGGCTTTTTAATCAAGATGAATCTATTCTCATCCTGCCAGTCTTCCAGTTTCTCTCTTCTCTGGTCCATGTGATCATAGCCCCAGTTCTGCGAGTGGCTGTTGAAATCGCCACACACAATTATTTTTTCTTTTAATGGTAGTGTGTCCAGTGCCTGTGGGCGGTCACTTGGACAGTAGTAATTGATTAGATGTAGGTCTGTATTACCTGTCTTAAGTTTAAGTGTCTGATACGCAGCCTCTTCCATGTAGACTTCGATTTGGGAAGCAATGATGTTATTTTTTACAAGGGTCAGTATCCCACCTTTTCGCCTGTCCTTTCGGTCAGATCGGTAACACTGGTAGCCTCTGATTTTGAAGGCTATATTTTCGAAGAGGTGAGTTTCTTGCAAGCAACATATGCTTACTTTTTCTTGGTCTAAGATGTTTTCTAATTCTATTTTTTTTGACTCCCTCCGCATTCTAGTGCATTATTTTAAGTCTTCGTTTAGTATGGCCAGTCGTCCTATTCTCATGTCCCCTGGCTCCACAGGACATCTGAGAAGGACCTCCAGTAGTTGGGGTTGGACCTTTTCGAGACATAGGGCCCAACACTGCACCTGCCTGGGGGTTCAAAGCAGGGCGAGCACCATAACATTTAGCAGTAGTCGACATATTCCATTTTGCGTGATTGCGTGGCATCCTGATTTCTGTGGTGCGCCTCTTGGCTGGTTGCCTCCGTCTTCAGCACCTTTCTTTGCTAGAGCAGACTGTGGTCTCACTCGAGTGTAGATGTGTACACGCGCACACACGTGTCTGCGCATGCATGCACGTGCATACACATCTAGAGCATACTGGTTATTTTCCGGCGCCAGAAAATCGCCGTCGCCCCTTCTCCTGTTAGTTTAAACAGTTCCGCAACGTCAAGGCCATTAGTTGGACTTTTGCTGCATTGGTTATGTATTCACAAGCCATTGGGGTATTTAAGCAATGTTGGGCGCTCACCCCAACACTGCGCCCCGGCTACATACAGCAACATTTGGAACCACAAAGGCATTTGATTTGGCCAGTCGTGGTGGTCTGTTCAAGGCACTAAAGAAGATTGGCTGCCCAAGAACTCTTCTGTCCATTGTGGAATCGTTCCATACAGGCATGAAATGTATAGTTACGTTTCTTCTTCTTCTTCTGCGTTCATCCGGATAGTTTTTTCGGACGTTATTGCGTTGTGCCTGTTTACAGCAGAGCTGCGTTCTTGCGCCGTTAGGCTGACACATCTGACTTCTGCGGGCATTTGTTGACCGGGTTAACCTTCCCGGGGGTTTCTTAGGGCGTTTGTCTCTCACTCTTGTGGTGTTAACCCCCATCCCAGCCAAAGACATCCTGGTCAGCCCTCAAGGGAAGGCAGGGACAGACCATGGGCATTCCCCGCCATGCAAGAAGGCTTCCATAATTGCAGAGCCGACACATAGCGCTCTGGTACTGGGCTCACCCAAGGCATCGTCACGTCCTGCACATGGCTGCTTAGCTTCACTTCCGTATAATGGGCCTTCCCGTCACCACAGGCTATTTCTCCGGAAACCAGAAGAATGCAATATGCAGATGACATCCACACAGTGAGCTTTCGATTTGGACTTTCCATGTAATTGATTTGCTATCCAAGCAATATTCTATTTAGTGCTACTGGGATGCTTTTGCTACCGACATACCTGCGGTATGAAGTGTGGCAGTCTAAGTACTTCATGCACCTTTAGATGCCAACCTGAATGTAGTTAAAGTAAGCTGCGGTCAACTTGAGTTTGTTTATATCTCCATAGAGCTTGTCCTCCAACGAAGCAGGAGCGGACCAAAATATCTTTCGCTGTTTTGCATATATTGGGAACTCCTGCAGCAAATGTTTAGCTGTCATTTTACTAGTTCTACAATTAATTAAGTTTGATTGTGCAACTTCAGAAGAGTTTGAAATCAAGAGTGGAGTTAAACAAGGTTGTGTACTTACTCCTACCCTCTTTGGAATATACGTTTTACTTCTAATGAAATATTCCTTTGGTGATCAGGACGGTGGTATATACATTCACTCACGCTCATATGGCGGCCTATACAATGCTCAAAGATTGAAGGCCAAGACCAAAATTAAGAGGGTAATGATAAGAGAGTGCTGTTTGCAGATGATGCTGCTATTGCGACCCACTCTGAGGAAGAATTACAATGTCTACTATCTGCATTTTCCAATGCTTGTTCTGAATTTGGTTTAAAAATTAGCAAAAAGAAGACACAGATTATGTCACAAGGTGCACATGGGGTACCGTCAAACTTTATTGACGACGCCGAACTGTAGATAGTAGACCATTTTATATATTTAGGATCAGACATAAATAGAAAATCATCCCTAGATCAGGAAATCAACATCAGGATTGGTAAGAAAGCATTGAACAGGTAAATAAAAAAAGAGTCTGGGAGAACAGGAAGCTTACTGTCAAAACAAAAGTCCTTGTCTATCAAGCCTGTGTCCTCAGTAGTCTTCTTTATGGCAGTGAAGCCTGGACAACTTACTCACACCAAGAGAAACGTTTAAACAGCTTTCATATGCCTGCGAAAAATACTTGGTATTAAGTGGCAAGACAAAATCACTAATACTGAAGTATTGGAAAGATCAGGTTGTGTGACGGTTTGTTCCACGCTCAGTCTTCGTAGACTTAGATGGATAGGATACATTAGGAGGATGGATGATGGTAAAATACCAAGACATCGTTTTTGGTGAATTACAGATGGGTAAGAGATCTCTACTGTCAATGTCAAACAGTCAAATGTCAAACAGTAAATGCCAGTTTTCTTCATTTTAAAAGGGGAATTAATTTATGATGTCCATTATATAGGAATTTTCCCAGTGACCCCCGTTTTTTTCTAAATTAAAAAAAAAAAATGATGTAATAGTGTGAATCCTCTTAGGTTCGATCTTTAATGTGATATGGCACAGTATCATGACCAGAGACATTGTTTACCATGGGTGGTTTCCTCCACGCTGATATCACAATATAGGAGGTCAGCATGGCCGAATGGACAAGAGCACTCGCTCTTAAACTTCCGGTGTGCTGATGATAATTGCAGTATTGCTTTATACTGCAGTAAAGCTGATCCACGACTCTCGATCTTATTGATCGTATGAGATGGCAAAACATGACCTTCCATGCTTATCGGCATAACACATGATGATGATGATAGCTTTGCTTAACTACTCAACAAATGTTATAATTCTGTCTCTATATTCCATCCATCCATCCATCATGTGCCATGCCGGTAAGCGTGGGCGGTCATGTTTTGCCATCTCACTCGATCACCAGAGTCGTGGATCATCTCCGTGTTCCTGTCTCGACCCTGCCATGTGGCCAAGCCATCCAGGTATTTGCTTCTAGGTCTTCCTCTTGGTCTGTTCCCTTCGATCTTGCCAGTTGTCACCAAGTTCTCCAATCCATTTCTTCTCATAACATGCCCAAAAAATTTTGACTGTCTCTATATTGCTGTCTTCATTTTTCCAACAGTATCATGTGCACTAATTTTATTGAATGGTTTTGAAAGATGTCGGCCTTCTGCTGGTCTGAGTGACACTGCCAAATAATATATGAAGTTTATAAGGTAATACTACAACTTCTGTTATCCTTTAATTTGTTCACAAATGTCTACCATTATGGGGATTGATTTCGTTTGACAGAATTTTTTCCAGTAGTCTTTTCAAGATTATATTTTTTCTGTTTTTGATGTAAGTTTAGGTTTCTTTCTTCTTGTATTGCAGTGCAGGCTGATGTCTACCAAGGTACCGGTTTCTTTGACGAAGCTCTGTCCTTTTCTTTGGTAGTCATGATTAATATGTTGTGGCATATGGAAATATAGTATAGGTTTGACAGCTATGTTTAGAATTGTGTGTGTGATATTTTTCACAAAAATCTTAAAGAAATCATCTTCTACCTGAATTTAAGAAAAATCTTCCACATCTGTCCGGAATGCCTTCCAATTTGTCTTTCTGAAGAAGATCGATTTTTCATTTATTTTATTAAATATAAAATTCTCCTGAATAGTTGCACCCTCCATTATTTCCCAGTTTGCTTTGGCCAGATCACTAAGTTAACAAAGACACAACAATTATAAAAGCCATTTAATGATTAACCTCTTTATTCTTGAATACTTCAGCAGAATTTCAAAACCAAAATGACAATGCTTACTGGTGAATATATTTCAATGTGAAATATAACATACTTTTACATTTGCCACTACAATTATTGCAATCCTCAAATGGCTGCATCACCAAAACACTGTAACTTCCCCAAAAGTTTCTTCTTTCAGGCATTATTTCTCATAGGGGTCAAGGTCATCAACAAAATTCCTCGAAGCCTCCTATCTCGTCCCTTCCCAATGTTTAGTCATTTTTGTCTGTGATTCTCTTCCCCATGTGTCTGTATGTCTTCCTTTATTTTACTTACCCTGTGGCTTCTTAACAAACTTGTTAGTTATACTATTCTCAGGTTTTTTCTATGTATGTCCTAATCAGCACAAGTCTTTTACTGACCTCTTGATACAATGGTATTTGATTACATGTCTCCGTGAGTTCCACGTGTAGAGAACTAAACAAACTCCAGCCAATTCAGAGGTGAGGAAACGTGCTGGGCAGGACTGACATTATAGTATAACTAGAAAGTCAGATCTCTAGAATTCACAGGGCAATGGAAATAGAAGGAGACCTAAAACACTTGGAGATGAGAATTAGAGACAGTGGTGGATAATATGTGCAGGACATAGAGGCAGTGGAAGGAGATGAGAATTAGAGACATAGGTGGATAATATGGGGGGGGGGGGGGGGGCACGGAGGCAGCGGAAGGAGATGAGAATTAGAGACAGAGGTGGATAATCTGGGGGAGGACATGGAAGCAGCGGAAGAAGATGAGAATTAGAGACATGTGGATAATATGGGGGAACATGGATGCAGCGGAAGGAGATGAGAATTAGAGACAGAGGGGAATAATGTGAGGAGGACATAGGCAGCGGAAGGAGATGAGAATTAGAGACAGAGGTGGATATGTGCAGGACATGAAGGCAGTGGAAGGTGATGAGAATTAGAGACAGAGGTGGATAATATGGGGAGGACATGGAAGCAGCGGAAGAAGATGAGAATTAGAGACAGGTGGATAATATGGGGGAACATGGAGGTAGCGGAAGAAGATGAGAATTAGAGACAGGTGGATAATATGGGGGGACATGGAGGCAGCGGAAGGAGATGAGAATTAGAGACAGGTAGATAATATGGGGGACATGGAGGCAGTGGAAGGAGATGAGAATTAGAGACAGGTGGATAATATGGGGGGACATGGAGGCAGCGGAAGGAAATCAGAATTAGAGACATAGGTGGATAATGTGAGGAGGACATGGAGGCAGCGGAAGGAGATGAGAATTAGAGACGGAGGTGGATATGTGCAGGACATGAAGGCAGTGGAAGGAGATGAGAATTAGAGACAGAAGCGGATAATGTGGGGAGGACATGGAGGCAGTGGAAGGAGATGAGAATTAGAGGCAGGTGGATAATATGGGGGGGGGGGGGACATGGAGGCAGCGGAAGGAGATGAGAATTAGAGACAGAGGTGCATAATGTGGGGAGGACATGGAGGCAGCGGAAGAAGATGAGAATTAGAGACATGAGTGGATAATATGGGGGGGGGGGTGGGTGGACACGGAGGCAGCGGAAGGAGATGAGAGAAATAGAGAAAGAGGTGGATAATCTGGGGAGGACATGGAGGCAGCGGAAGAAGATGAGAATTAGAGACATAGGTGGATAATATGGGAGGAGGGGGGGGGGGGACACGCAGGCAGCGGAAGGAGATGAGAATTAAAGACAGAGGTGGATAATATGTGCAGGACATAGAGGCAGTGGAAGGAGATGAGAATTAGAGACAGAGGTGGATAATGTGTATAGGACATGGAGGCAGCGGAAGAAGATGAGAATTAGAGACATAGGTGGATAATATGGGGGGGGGGCACGGAGGCAGCGGAAGGAGATGAGAATTAGAGACAGAGGTGGATAATGTGTATAGGACATGGAGGCAGCGGAAGAAGATGAGAATTAGAGACATAGGTGGATAATATGGGGGGGGGCACGGAGGCAGCGGAAGGAGATGAGAATTAGAGACAGAGGTGGATAATCTGGGGGAGGACATGGAAGCAGCGGAAGAAGATGAGAATTAGAGAAAGGTGGATAATATGGGGGGACATGGAGGCAGCGGAAGGATATGAGAATTAGAGACAAAGGTGGATAATGTGGGGAGGACACGGAGGCAGCGGAAGAAGATGAGAATTAGAGACAGGTGGATAATATGGGGGGGGGGCATGGAGACAGCGGAATGATATGAGAATTAGAGACAGAGGTGGATAGTGTGGGGAGGACATGGAGGCAGCGGAAGAAGATGAGAATTAGAGACATGTGGATAATATGGGGGAACATGGATGCAGCGGAAGGAGATGAGAATTAGAGACAGAGGGGAATAATGTGAGGAGGACATAGGCAGCGGAAGGAGATGAGAATTAGAGACAGAGGTGGATATGTGCAGGACATGAAGGCAGTGGAAGGTGATGAGAATTAGAGACAGAGGTGGATAATATGGGGAGGACATGGAAGCAGCGGAAGAAGATGAGAATTAGAGACAGGTGGATAATATGGGGGAACATGGAGGTAGCGGAAGAAGATGAGAATTAGAGACAGGTGGATAATATGGGGGGACATGGAGGCAGCGGAAGGAGATGAGAATTAGAGACAGAGGTGGATAATGTGGGGAGGACATGGAGGCAGCGGAAGAAGATGAGAATTAGAGACAGGTGGATAATGTGGGGAGACATGGAGGCAGCGGAATGAGATGAGAATTAGAGACAGAGGTGGATAGTGTGGGGAGGACATGGAGGCAGCGGAAGAAGATGAGAATTAGAGACAGGTGGATAATATGGGGGGACATGGATGCAGCGGAAGGAGATGAGAATTAGAGACAGGTGGATAATATGGGGGGACATGGAGGCAGCGGAAGGAGATGAGAATTAGAGACAGAGGTGCATAATGTGGGGAGGATATGGAGGCAGCGGAAGAAGATGAGAATTAGAGACATAGGTGGACAATATGGGGGGGGGGGGGAACACGCAGGCAGCGGAAGGAGATGAGAATTAGAGACAGAGGTGGATACTGTGGGGGAGGACACGGAGGCAGCGGAAGAAGATGAGAATTAGAGACAGGTGGATAATATGGGGGGGGGGGGACATGGAGGCAGCTGAAGGAGATGAGAATTAGAGACAGAGGTGGATAGTGTGGGGAGGACATGGAGGCAGCGGAAGAAGATGAGAATTAGAGACAGGTGGATAATGTGGGGAGACATGGAGGCAGCGGAAGGAGATGAGAATTAGAGACAGAGGTGAATAGTGTGGGGAGGACATGGAGGCAGCGGAAGAAGATGAGAATTAGAGACAAGTAGATAATATGGGGGACATGGAGGCAGTGGAAGGAGATGAGAATTAGAGACAGGTGGATAATATGGGGGGACATGGAGGCAGCGGAAGGAAATCAGAATTAGAGACATAGGTGGATAATGTGAGGAGGACATGGAGGCAGCGGAAGGAGATGAGAATTAGAGACGGAGGTGGATATGTGCAGGACATGAAGGCAGTGGAAGGAGATGAGAATTAGAGACAGAAGCGGATAATGTGGGGAGGACATGGAGGCAGTGGAAGGAGATGAGAATTAGAGACAGGTGGATAATATGGGGGGGGGGGGGGACATGGAGGCAGCGGAAGGAGATGAGAATTAGAGACAGAGGTGCATAATGTGGGGAGGACATGGAGGCAGCGGAAGAAGATGAGAATTAGAGACATGAGTGGATAATATGGGGGGGGGGGTGGACACGGAGGCAGCGGAAGGAGATGAGAGAAATAGAGAAAGAGGTGGATAATCTGGGGAGGACATGGAGGCAGCGGAAGAAGATGAGAATTAGAGACATAGGTGGATAATATGTTAGGGGGGGGGACACGCAGGCAGCGGAAGGAGATGAGAATTAGAGACAGAGGTGGATAATGTGGGGGAGGACACGGAGGCAGCGGAAGAAGATGAGAATTAGAGACAGGTGGATAATATGGGGGGACATGGATGCAGCGGAAGGAGATGAGAATTAGAGACAGGTGGATAATATGGGGGGACATGGAGGCAGCGGAAGGAGATGAGAATTAGAGACAGAGGTGCATAATGTGGGGAGGACATGGAGGCAGCGGAAGAAGATGAGAATTAGAGACATAGGTGGACAATATGGGGGGGGGGGGGAACACGCAGGCAGCGGAAGGAGATGAGAATTAGAGACAGAGGTGGATACTGTGGGGGAGGACACGTAGGCAGCGGAAGAAGATGAGAATTAGAGACAGGTGGATAATATGGGGGGGGGGGACATGGAGGCAGCTGAAGGAGATGAGAATTAGAGACAGAGGTGGATAGTGTGGGGAGGACATGGAGGCAGCGGAAGAAGATGAGAATTAGAGACAGGTGGATAATGTGGGGAGACATGGAGGCAGCGGAAGGAGATGAGAATTAGAGACAGAGGTGAATAGTGTGGGGAGGACATGGAGGCAGCGGAAGAAGATGAGAATTAGAGACAGGTGGATAATATGGGGGACATGGAGGCAGTGGAAGGAGATGAGAATTAGAGACAGGTGGATAATATGGGGGGACATGGAGGCAGCGGAAGGAAATCAGAATTAGAGACATAGGTGGATAATGTGAGGAGGACATGGAGGCAGCGGAAGGAGATGAGAATTAGAGACGGAGGTGGATATGTGCAGGACATGAAGGCAGTGGAAGGAGATGAGAATTAGAGACAGAAGCGGATAATGTGGGGAGGACATGGAGGCAGTGGAAGGAGATGAGAATTAGAGACAGGTGGATAATATGGGGGGGGGGACATGGAGGCAGCGGAAGGAGATGAGAATTAGAGACAGAGGTGCATAATGTGGGGAGGACATGGAGGCAGCGGAAGAAGATGAGAATTAGAGACATGAGTTGATAATATGGGGGGGGGGTGGACACGGAGGCAGCGGAAGGAGATGAGAGAAATAGAGACAGAGGTGGATAATCTGGGGAGGACATGGAGGCAGCGGAAGAAGATGAGAATTAGAGACATAGGTGGATAATATAGGGGGGGTAGGGACACGCAGGCAGCGGAAGGAGATGAGAATTAGAGACAGAGGTGGATAATGTGGGGGAGGACACGGAGGCAGCGGAAGAAGATGAGAATTAGAGAAAGGTGGATAATATGGGGGGGGGGGGACATGGAGGCAGCGGAAGGAGATGAGAATTAGAGACAGAGGTGGATAGTGTGGGGAGGACATGGAGGCAGCGGAAGAAGTTGAGAATTAGAGACAGGTGGATAATGTGGGGAGACATGGAGGCAGCGGAAGGAGATGAGAATTAGAGACAGAGGTGGATAGTGTGGGGAGGACATGGAGGCAGCGGAAGAAGATGAGAATTAGAGACAGGTGGATAATATGGGATGACATGGAGGCAGCGGAAGGAGATGAGAATTAGAGACAGAGGTGGATAATGTGAGGACATAGGCAGCGGAAGGAGATGAGAATTAGAGACAGAGGTGGATATGTGCAGGACATGAAGGCAGTGGAAGGAGATGAGAATTAGAGACAGAGGTGGATAATGTAGGGAGGACATGGAGGCAGCGGAAGAAGATGAGAATTACAGATAGGTGGATAATGTGGGGAGACATGGAGGCAGCGGAAGGAGATGAGAATTAGAGACAGAGGTGGATAGTGTGGGGAGGACATGGAGGCAGCGGAAGAAGATGAGAATTAGAGACAAGTGGATAATATGTGCAGGACATGGAGGCAGTGGAAGGAGATGAGAATTAGAGACAGAGGTGGATAGTGTGGGGAGGACATCTGAAAGAGATCCACCACGTGAAGTTCCAAGTCTGCCAAGTAGCAGCGCAGATCTTATGACGTAAACTAAGAGTTGGTGAGAAAATCGCAAACCAAACACAATGTGAAACTAGGAGGCTGACGTAAATAGGAGAATACGTCAAGAATATAGTCAACAACAACAAAGAGTCAGATCTGTGAGCTTGAACGGCGAGCCAGCACGTTTTGATCCTCTGCAAAGAGAGAACTTATACACTGGCTGGACATATATCATGATGGCCCACAGAGATTGGAAAGAAGGACGAGGCTATTAATTCAAGATGCGTATCGACCTGAAAGCCACGGACGAATGCGACAACATGTGAACGGGACTCAGCACGTCGAAACAGGCTGACACATAGTTGCGATAGCCAAGGACAAAAGCAACGGGACATGTTGATGATCATTATTTAATATGCTCGATCGTTTAAGATTCATGTCATATCATATTTATATACCGTCCCGCCTGGCCATAACAGGCACGGTAATTGTCAATTGCAACTAAGATATTGGATTTATGAATTGGTAATATGTTCGATTCCGGCAAATAAATATTGCCTTTATTGTTACATCGACCGGCTTCGACTCCTTGATTGTTAACTGTTTCCGTTTTGGACACTGCCGTACTGCAGCATTCCCTGGACTGTTGAGCAGTTAAAGAAGTTCACGTTGTTTGTTGAAGGTTGCAGATTGTTCTACTTGTTTATTCATAATCGCCGTACAGCAAAGTCCTTGTGTGTCATTTGGAAGTCCGTCTCTGCTGGTGGCCAAGGTTAGCTCAAAGTGCAGATGACTACACTTTGATCTTAGCCAAAAGAATGAGAAGCAATAATTTTAATGGAATCCAAAAATAAGGTAAAAGGGCAGTGAAATTATAATGAGAAAACATCCAAAAACAGTTTCAATGTTATGGAATTTATACAACACAATATACACATACAAGCTCTATAAAGCTTCACATCTGATACCAATGCTGACCAAGAAATGGATCATATTAAAAACTTAATAACTAGAAATATTTGTGAATGCACACAAACGAAGTTTACACAACTCTTCTAGGAAAAAACGGGTCATATTCCCCCAGCACATGTTTACAAATTAGTGATGCTTTTGACTTCAATATAAAAAGTTTGCGAGTAATATCAACAGCATATGAATTTATCTTAGAATTCATCAGCGTAATATGCATTCCGAAATCATGAGCATATGAAGCTATTTTAGAATTTAGCAACATAGTTTTCTTTACTAGATCATCAGCATATACTTTTATTGTAGAATTTATCACGCGAACTCTCCTTAGCAAAACGTGATTGTGTGATAGGAGTTTAGACGATAGCAGCTTCAATTGGCTCTCATAATCATTTGAACCTACTTTAGATTTTAGGAGTGTAAATCCATGATGAAAATCAGAACTATATGAATCTAAAGCAAAATCTTGAAGTCTAAATTCACGATAAATATTCTGAGCATATGTAGCCATTGTAGATATCAGCCGCTTAATTTTTCTGTGTAAATAATGCTGATATGAACCTTCTTTATCAATAGCACGAACTGCAGGATTTCTGATGTAAGTACGTCTTGCTAGCTGTGTTGATCTGACTGTTGTGGCAGCAGACGTAGCTGCAGAAATGTGACATCCCGCTCTGTTATGCATTTGAGTATATTTAGGTTGTGACTGTACTTTAGTAAACTTTTTACCACTGAGTAGCTTTGGTTCATGCCCTAGAATAAAAACACAACGGGCTGAAGAATGTTCAGTCTGTAATTTTAAACTTAAAGCTTGACTAGCACTAATCTTTCCAGATTTTCCTGAAGGCATTGTCTTAATTCTGTGAGATCTAACAATAGGTATTGGTATGTTAATAAGAGCCGTAAAATTCTGGAATTTCATCAGAGGTTCAGTTGAAATTAGTGCACTTGCAGAAGAGAAATTTTGAATACTGTGTCCTGGCATCTCTGCTGTCCATGCAGTGTCTGTGATGGTCTCGATATCCACATCACAATCACCACCTATGAACAAAATAACAGGTCAAATAACAGAAACTAACATATATAATATAATATAAATTAGACAAAATATAGCACCAAGATCTATGTATTATAGCAGGAAGACAAAGAACAACGTCAGTAGAGGTGCTGAATCAGCAATGGAAATAATCCCATTATGTCTTTAAATAAAAGTGCTAAGATAAAATTTCTTTGTTAAAGTAATCAAAACAAAATAATATAATTTAACATGGCTGAAATAACAGCAAAAGGAAATTTATAAACAATTTTACATAACAACATATATATATATATATATATATATATATATATATATATATATATATATATATATATATATATATATATATATATATATATATATATATATATATATATATATATATATATATATAAAGGCAATGTGTATCCGTATGTATTTGATGAAATTTTCTACACGTCTTCTTTTCATTCCCATGCAACCGACTGTCATAGTTTTTTTAGTGTAACATCGGCTACTTACTTACACAAATTTAATATTTCATTTTTCATTATCATTTCCATATAGCAAGGGGACTTAACATAAGAAAAGTTATTTCAAGGGGCATAACTTTAAATAACATTGCTATATACTTGATAGTCATATTGTTGCATCGTTTTCAAAGATTTATAAACTCTTTGTCTATAGTTATTTACAGGCATATGAGTTATAATAAATAATGATATAATCTTTAAGGCATTTTCATAGTTTTCATACAAATAATGCATAACATTGTAACTCATCTTTTTATGTTTAAAGAAGTTATCTACAGTCGTGTAGGTGATTAAAAACAGTTTTCATTAAAAATAATGGATGGTGTGTGGAAGGACATTCTTAAGTTACTTTTTTTTGTTATATGAATTTAATGAGACGCTCCCCGCTAGGAGCTGGGCGAAGCCGCGCCGGGTCAGATAGATAGACAGACAGACAAACAGATAGTCGGGAACGGGAGCTTATATGACTACTTATATGAATTAAATGAGATGCTCCCACCAGAGGCTGGGCGAAGCCGGGCCGGGTCAGACAGACAGACAGGCAGGCAGACAGACAGACAGACAGACAGACAGTCGGGAACGGGAGCTTATATGACTACTTATATGAATTAAATGAGATGCTCCCCACCAGGGACTGGGTGAAGCCGGGCCGGGTCAGACTGACAGACAGACAGACAGACAGACAGACAGACAGAAAGATAGTCAGGAACGGGAGCTTATATGACTACTTATATGAATTAAATGAGATGCTCCCCACCAGGGACTGGGTGAAGCCGGGCCGGGTCAGACAGACAGACATACAGACAGACAGATAGACAGACAGATAGTCGGGAACGGGAGCTTATATGACTACTTATGTGAGTTAAATGAGATGCTCCCCACCAGGAGATGGGCGAAGCCGGGCCAGGTCAGACAGACAGACAGACAAGCAGACAGACAAACAAGCAGACAGACAAACAAGCAGACAGACAAACAAGCAGACAGACAAACAAGCAGACAGACAAACAGACAGACAGACAGATAGATCCCCGCCAGGACCTGGGTGAAGCCGGGCCGGGTCAGCTAGTAACATATAAAAGCATCAATCAATCAATCATGTGCCATGCTGGAAAGCGTGGGCGGTCATGACTCGCCATTTCACTCGATCACCAGAGTTGTAGATCAGCTCAGTGTTCATGTCGTGTCCATGCCATGTGGCCAAGCCATCCAGGTATTTTCCTATCGGTCTTCCTCTTGGTCTGTTCCCTTCGATCTTGCCAGTTGTCACTAAGTTCTCCAATCCATTTCTTCTCAAATCATGTCCAAAAGATTTTGACTGTCTACGTCTAATTTCTCTAATCAATTTACGATTTTCATGTGTCTCCTGTAGTACTTGGTCATTGGCTTTTCTGTCTGTCCATAGTATTCTTTGCATTTTCCTCGGAAACCACATTTCTGCAGCCATCAGATGTTTTTCAGCTTGACTGCTCATTGTCCAAGTTTCACATCCATACAAAAGAATAGGCTCTATGTATCCCCTCAGCACTCTTTTTCTTGTTTCAATTGACATCTTTTTATTGGTCAGAATGTTTTTCATCTCGCTAAAGGCTACTTTCGCCATGGCGATTCTTGTTCTAATCTCTTCAAGGCATCTCCCAACAGATGTTATGACTGTTCCGAGATAATTGTACCGATTCACTTGTTGAAGAATATTCCCATTTACTTGTATATTACATTGAGGTATTTCGTTCTTCCTAGTAGTGACCATAACCTGTGTCTTTTTACAATTTAATTCTAACCCTAGTTGCTCACTGTGTACAACAACCGCATCTACTTATTGTTGCAAATCCTGCTCATTGTCTGCAACCAATACTGTATCAACTGCATATCTAATGTTATTGATGTTTCGTCCACCAACGCTGATTCCATTTATATCTTCTACATTTCTGTAGAAGATATAAATGGAATCAGCATTGGTGGATGAAACATCAATAACACTAGACATGCAGATGATACAGTATTGATTGCAGACATTGAGCAGGATCTGACATCTAGCATAAAAGCATCACAGACTTGCAATATTCAGACTCACTAAATACATTTTTTTTTGCATATCCTATTTACAGGACATTGCTGTCAACACCAGCATTTTTCAGCTGCTGTTGATGTCTTGGCAAGTTTTACTTTCAGTAGTTTGCCATTGCTTTCTGAACGACCGGCTCACACACCGTTTTGTAAGAAACCAACACGGCACGATCCACTGCTGAATCTCACGCAACTGTGTTTCGTAGGTGGGTATACAGGATTACGAACAGTGTCCTTAACCCCTTCACTAGAGAGACCAGCACTAAATACATTAATAACCAGCTATTTTTTAAATTTAAAAATACGCACCACTTATCCCACCGCTGCAATTCATTCTCCCCAAAATGTAAGAACAACCAGCTGTTGTTCTATATAAATCCAGTCTGGAAATAAGGAAATATAAAGCTATTAGTTTCATACAACGTTTAATTAAAGATATCATCACTATTTATACAGGTAGTTGCAAAGATAATTTGGGAATAGATACATACATACTTAAATTGGACAAGAAAATGAAGAAAAAAAAAACTCAGCACAACAAACAACTCATCTATTTGTACAGGACAAATGACTGATGTAGTGAAAATGATTGAAATGGTAATTGATAAACCTCCCCAGAAGCTGACAATATTAACTGATTGAGTACTAGTGGTCTTAGCTTTAATGCATTCAAGGATATGTAGCAGACCAGTTACAGCGGAGCTACTACTTGTCTATCACAAGAGGATGCTCTGTGTGCATTATATGGATTCCTGAACATGGAGTTTATAGGAATGAAATTGTGGACAGGAAAATTAAGAAAAGCATTGCCAATAATACAATTCGTGTGGTCTAGCAATAAAAATAAATATATAACAGAAAAATTGAAAGTAATGAGAGTCAATCTCAAGGAAAGACATGTATATAAATTAATAAATGCTCTAACAAGAACGTGTCAAATTAGAAATAAGCTTAACATTCCCTGCAATAAAACATTACTGAGATTACAACTTGGATGAGCATATTTCATCAACAGAGAAGACAGTTATGGTATTAAGGGAGAAGCACAATACTGGAGTGCAAGAAATATTAACTACAAAGAAACCCACTATCTGAATATTTAACCCACCGCAATCGGCATTGGCAGTGGAAAATATAGAAAGATCGCCCTAGGAAAATGCAAGGAAAAATAAAACAATGTGTGACCAGAACAAAAGTGTCTATGTAGGTGGTCAAAATCAGAAAGCAAAATATTAATTACTTAAGTTAAAGACTGAAAATATACTCACAGGAATGAATGTGCAAAGCATAATTACGAATATCGTATCTGTAAAAAAGATAATCTTAAAATCTAGCATCATGAAATAGCAAAGGAAAAGAAATCCATTATTTGATCGAAAAATATCTTCAATATGAGAAATATCTCCAAGAACACAGTGACATGGAGTTTCCAGCTCATTGACCCACTTATTTGAATCACTATATCACAATCAACATGCAGTTGTCAGAGTAGCCCGTGAAACATCAACCTGCGTTGAGGGGCAAAAGTGATTCAGGCAAGGCTACATTATCTCTCTATATCGATTCAACATATATGCTGAAAATGTCATGAGAAATGTCCAAACTGATGAGACCAGAGTCAGTTTCGATCAATTCGTAATTGTTGGAAATATAATTCCAGAACTTGTAGATGACAGTCGCGAATAAAAGAAGAAGATGACACAGTCCTCCTCTCAAATTATTTTAAAAGATTAGAAGATTTTATCCTTTTTTGTCAAAAGACACAGTGAAAATCAAAATCTTTTCCTCAAATTGAAACAAAAATAATGCTCACCGACAAAACTACATACAAACTAAAGATCACAATCAATAATGAAGAAATTGAAAATGTAAGAAACTTAATATCTTGGCTCCATAATCAACAACAACTGTTGAAAAGATGTCAGATACAGGCCATTACAATGCAGAGAACAAACAGAATTAAAAATTTATGGCACAACACCAGCAAACACGTTTAAAGTAAGATTTATGAGAACATCCATCTAGTCTTTGGTAATATGAGTCATGGACCACTTGACAACCACTAAAGAAGAAAATGAGCGTTTGAAGTTAAACGTTGCAGAAATATTTTTAGAATAACAAGGATCACGGCAAAGAAAAATAATGAACTTGTATAAGAATCTGAGCATCAAAGGCATCTCAGATACAATGAAGGCAATTCACATTCCTTTATTGTGTTCCAGTTGTTCCCATCGTGAAGCAGATTGTATTAAAATACACAGGCAGCATCTCAGATACAATGAAGGCAATTCACATTCCTTTATTCTGTTCCAGTTGTTCCCATTGTGAAGCAGATTGTATTAAAATACACAGGCAGCATCTCAGATACAATGAAGGCAATTCACATTATTTCATTTGGTTCCAGTTGTTCCCAGTGTGAAGCAGATTGTATTAAAATACACAGACAGCATCTCAGATACAATGAAGGCAATTCACATTCCTTTATTCTGTTCCAGTTGTTCCCATTGTGAAGCAGATTGTATTAAAATACACAGACAGCATCTCAGATACAATGAAGGCAATTCACATTCCTTTATTCTGTTCCAGTTGTTCCCATTGTGAAGCAGATTGTATTAAAATACACAGACAGCATCTCAGATACAATGAAGGCAATTCACATTATTTCATTTGGTTCCAGTTGTTCCCATTGTGAAGCAGATTGTATTAAAATACACAGACAGCATCTCAGATACAATGAAGGCAATTCACATTATTTCATTTGGTTCCAGTTGTTCCCATTGTGAAGCAGATTGTATTAAAATACACAGACAACATCTCAGATACAATGAAGGCAATTCACATTATTTCATTTGGTTCCAGTTGTTCCCATTGTGAAGCAGATTGTATTAAAATACACAGACAGCATCTCAGATACAATGAAGGCAATTCACATTCCTTTATTCTGTTCCAGTTGTTCCCATTGTGAAGCAGATTGTATTAAAATACACAGACAGCATCTCAGATACAATGAAGGCAATTCATATTCCTTCATTCTGTTCCAGTTGTTCCCATTGTGAAGCAGATTGTATTAAAATACACAGGCCAATCAGTTACTGATAGTGCTATGTAGATGAACAAGGAGACAGGTACTGTACTGTGCCCTGTGAATAGCCACCAAGTCTTCAGTGCTGCTAGACAGCATTGCATTTGTTAATAGTCTGCTCTACATGATGCTTATGACAGCTACGATCAAGTAGGTTTACCAGACTTCCGGCAAAAAGAGGACATGTCCTCCTTTTTAGCCTAATATTCTCAATCCGGCAGGCAAAAGTAACAATCTTTAAAATTTGAATAACGAAGACACAAACAATAGATTGCACGACTTATTGCCTGGCATATTTCGCTGCATCTCGTCAGGTACATACTGCAGAAATCACACAACGTAAAGTAAATTAACTAGATAAATCTTTCAAGTTGAAATATACACATATTCGCACAGTAATGTCAATTATCTACCACGGTTATTTTAAGCTGACTAACATGTCTTTCTGTTTGCACAATTATGGCTTGCGTTGATTGATCATAATTGCTTCTGCAAATTTTAATAAGCGAGTATTTTGTGTGTTAAACAACACGCGAAAGGCAGTGTCTCTGTCAACCACATGGCCGCTTTCAATAATGTGCCTACCAATTGAAGACGCCGAGAGCTTCCGGTGTGTCGGCCCCACGAGGCTAGCATCTCCTGTGTGTTGTATCTTGTTGACCCATTGAGGTATGTTTTCTGACACTCGTTTGTTAAGCTGTCTCTCTGTTCTACCAATGTAGAAGGCCTGGCATTTACATGTGAATTGGTAAATACAATTGTTTGTGGCGTACAGAGAAACAGGCTCTTTGACTGCTGGTGTAGGAATCGTTACGGTTTTATATCTAATGACTGGAGTTGCAGCACAGAATGTTCGGCCTACTGCTGTAGTAAGCGGGTCTTATAGACGTTGCATTACGAAATAAGGGGATGACGTAATGATGATTAGTAAAGATTATAAGGTAATTATTGTACATTTGTACAATTGACTGTTTAAATAATGTTTGTTAGCATTTTGAAAAAGGCCTCCATTGAATTTATATTTATTTTTAACATGATTGTTTCTTGGTCGATTCACTAAGAGTAAGATTCACTTATTGGCAGTTATTTGTATAAAATTGTGGGTTTAATCTGGAACGATTCAAGTGAAACATTCAATATGCCCTCCTTTGTCTTCCTTTTTGTCTTATTATGTTGTCCACACATCTGGCAACCCTACGATCAAATGTTAAACCTAAATTTAAAGTTATCACGACTTTCAATTGCCTTCCCTTTTAGAGATATGCTAGCAGGTCTGCTTTCCATGGAGTCAACATGGCAGAATGGATAAGAGTAGTGTCTTCGTGGTCAAGGACTGAGGCCGATTTTGGAAAAATCCAAGGCCGTCAGGTCAGTAGAAGGTTTACTGCACGTCCGTAAGATCTGTTTACGAAATTACTCGTGATGTGTTTCTATTTGGATTAATTCGAAATTATCGTTTGAAAATCATGGAACAACATCTCTAACTTGGATTTAAAAGGTTAAACTTCTATCTTGGATGGTAACGAGTGGTTGTGAATTTCTCCATAAAAATTTCAGATTTTTGACAAACTGTAAGGCAGTTTGTAGTTTGACTTGTCTGTTATCGACCCCTACACCGGTCAGTTGGTCTAAAATGTTAACTTCTTCTTGATTTGGAAACATAAATTACAAGACCTCAGAAATCAGAGTGGGTTCGTCTGAAGGTGAAGGACACTGGTAATAAGGAATACTAATCCACACGAAATAATCAGTCAAGCGCTAGTTGCAGCCCGTGTAAGTCTCAAAGTGAACTAAGGAACAACAGTGGTGTTATTCAAAGCAAACAGTAATACTCTGGCATTCCCAGAGTTGATCAAATAATCGGCCTGTTCACACAACACTTCCCCTCCTTCTGTGAGGTCCTTTGTATATCTGTGATCATATAATGTCTACTTGTACCACTCAAATACTGTCAGATATTATAGTCACACACACACACACGCGCGCACACACACACACAGAGCTATATATATATATATGCCGGTCTCTCTGGCCGAGGGGTTACACCACTCTCCTTAATCCCGTTTATCACGCAGAGTCTCGTAGAGGGCGAGAGCTGGCAGCGGTTCGACACCCGCTGGTGACCTGCGGGATAACTGAGCCGGCCGCTCAGAAAGAAATGGCAAACTACTGAGCGTAATCTTGCCAAGAAACCAACATACAGCTGAAAGATGCTGATGTTGACAGCGATGTCCTGTAAAGGATATACAAAACATTTTATATATATATATATATATGTGTGTGTGTGTGTGTGTGTGTGTGTGTGTGTGTGTGTGTGTGTGTGTGTGTGTGTGAGCAACACCAGCGTGAGCCCTGAGGCAGGCCAGGACACATATGCAGTGATTTTTATGTCCAAGTTCCCAAACTGACCACCATTATTATCTCCATCAGTGCATCTGTCATCAAATTTACCAGCCATAGGTTAATGCCACAATTAATTAAGCATTGCATAAGACACAAGTAGATTATACCATTATATGCATCTTCACGATCTGTCCTCACAGTGATTGTCCTTATATGCATCTTCACGATCTGTCCTCACAGATTCTTGTTGATTTTGAAAACAATAATATACATGAGCCGGTCTCTCTGGCTGAGGGGTTACAACACTCTCCTTAATCCCGTTTATCACGCAGAGTCTCGTAGAGGGCGAGAGCTGGCAGCGGTTCGACACCCGCTGGTGACCTGCGGGATAACTGAGCCGGCCGCTCAGAAAGCAATGGCAAACTACTGAGCGTAATCTTGCCAAGAAACCAACATACAGCTGAAAGATGCTGATGTTGACAGCGATGTCCTGTAAAGGATATACAAAACATTTTATATATATATATATATATGTGTGTGTGTGTGTGTGTGTGTGTGTGTGTGAGCAACACCAGCGTGAGCCCTGAGGCAGGCCAGGACACATATGCAGTGATTTTTATGTCCAAGTTCCCAAACTGACCACCATTATTATCTCCATCAGTGCATCTGTCATCAAATTTACCAGCCATAGGTTAATGCCACAATTAATTAAGCATTGCATAAGACACAAGTAGATTATACCATTATATGCATCTTCACGATCTGTCCTCACAGTGATTGTCCTTATATGCATCTTCACGATCTGTCCTCACAGATTCTTGTTGATTTTGAAAACAATAATATACATGAGCCGGTCTCTCTGGCTGAGGGGTTACAACACTCTCCTTAATCCCGTTTATCACGCAGAGTCTCGTAGAGGGCGAGAGCTGGCAGCGGTTCGACACCCGCTGGTGACCTGCGGGATAACTGAGCCGGCCGCTCAGAAAGCAATGGCAAACTACTGAGCGTAATCTTGCCAAGAAACCAACATACAGCTGAAAGATGCTGATGTTGACAGCGATGTCCTGTAAAGGATATACAAAACATTTTATATATATATATATATATATATGTGTGTGTGTGTGTGTGTGTGTGTGTGTGTGTGAGCAACACCAGCGTGAGCCCTGAGGCAGGCCAGGACACATATGCAGTGATTTTTATGTCCAAGTTCCCAAACTGACCACCATTATTATCTCCAACAGTGCATCTGTCATCAAATTTACCAGCCATAGGTTAATGCCATAATTAATTAAGCATTGCATAAGACACAAGTAGATTATACCATTATATGCATCTTCACGATCTGTCCTCACAGTGATTGTCCTTATATGCATCTTCACGATCTGTCCTCACAGATTCTTGTTGATTTTGAAAACAATAATATACATGAGCCGGTCTCTCTGGCTGAGGGGTTACAACACTCTCCGTAATCCCGTTTATCACGCAGAGTCTCATAGCGGGCGAGAGCTGGCAGCGGTTCGACCCCCGCTGGTGACTTGCGCGATAACTGAGCCGGCCGCTCAGAAAGCAATGGCAAACTACTGAGCGTAATCTTGCCAAGAAACCAACATACAGCTGAAAGATGCTGATGTTGACAGCGATGTCCTGTAAAGGATATACAAAACATTTTATATATATATATATGTGTGTGTGTGTGTGTGTGTGTGTGTGTGTGTGTGTGTGTGTGTGTGTGTGTGTGTGTGTGTGTGTGTGTGTGTGTGTGAGCAACACCAGCGTGAGCCCTGAGGCAGGCCAGGACACATATGCAGTGATTTTTATGTCCAAGTTCCCAAACTGACCACCATTATTATCTCCATCAGTGCATCTGTCATCAAATTTACCAGCCATAGGTTAATGCCACAATTAATTAAGCATTGCATAAGACACAAGTAGATTATACCATTATATGCATCTTCACGATCTGTCCTCACAGTGATTGTCCTTATATGCATCTTCACGATCTGTCCTCACAGATTCTTGTTGATTTTGAAAACAATAATATACATGAGCCGGTCTCTCTGGCTGAGGGGTTACAACACTCTCCTTAATCCCGTTTATCACGCAGAGTCTCGTAGCGGGCGAGAGCTGGCAGCGGTTCGACACCCGCTGGTGACCTGCGGGATAACTGAGCCGGCCGCTCAGAAAGCAATGGCAAACTACTGAGCGTAATCTTGCCAAGAGATCAACAGACAGCTGAAAGATGCTGCTGTTGACAGCTAAGTCCTGTAAAAGGATATGCGAATTTTAAAAAAAAAATACATGAAATGCAAAAGTTCCAGCATTGTCCCATGTTATGGTAGATGTCCGGTAGCAGCCAATAGTGTCCGGAAGCATGTGTCCTCTCCAGATAGGACATCACGTTCTTAGCCCATTTCCCCCTAACAATTTGCCCTATGTATTCTGCAGAATTATCATTCTATAACTGCTGTAAAGTAAAGCTGTAAATGGTCTCAAAGATATAGTGGTCAGACATCTCTTCCGATACTTAAACCATGCCCTCACACTTTGCCATAAGAGACTTGAACCATTATTTGCTAATCTGTACAGCTTATGCCAGGCGAATATATCCCCAAAATTGAAAATGTCATCATATTATCTCAGTTTCAGTTATCTTTGAATAGTATAGCTAGAATGCTCACATATGTTATGTTTTCCCCCCAGCGTTGATGACATTGAGACTGAATTTCATTTCTGGATTTCCCCCCACTTCCATGCAATATTACAACTCATGTGCACAACTTGATGACTGCTTTATCCAAACTATTTTTTTTAAAAACCAGTTTTAAAGAAATAATTAGCGAGAATTTTAAATTTGACCCAAAAATATATGTTTACAACAATGCAATATGGCCTGGTTTGATTTATCATGCTGAATTAAAATAATTTTGAACTTTTCAAAAAATGCTAGGCCTGGCTGTTTTGAACACAAAAATATATTTCCGCTAAGAGTTGTCTCAAAATGTAACAGTTTACTATTTTGTGAGCACTTTTTCTTCAGTTGAGTTGAGTTAAGAACCGACATCACTGCACTCAGGACATTTCCATGTGTGCTTCGTCCCCTCGTTCAACAGCCAGTGAAGAGTCATACTACTAATCGTTCCCACCGCTATCTGATTAAAAGTTCTCCTGGTCTTCCCTCTCAGTTTTGAGATTCTTCCAGAACCCCTGCCGATCCCCCGCAATACCATTATTTCCATATATGGGTTCTCAGTCTGTTCCTCTACCTTCTCCACCTGGTCCCACAAGCGCACGACCACCTCCCCCTTGTCCATAGGCAAACTACCACCAAGAGGTGCATTCCCTGCTAGCCTATCAGCCTGTTCATTTCCCCGTACACCCGCATGGCCAGGGCAAAATATTCATACAATTCTCACAATCTGTGACCTCTAAAGCGACGACAGCCGTTCCACACGAAACATTCCTTTCTCCACCTTACTAAGCATACTCTTTGAATCTGTAATAAATACAACGTGTGTTGCAGTGGTCTCCTCTAGCCACCGGAATGCTGCTGTTACAGCCTCCACCTCCATTCTCATGCTGGAGGTAGTAGTCTCATATGCCAGACTCTTCTTTTTCAAGACTCGTCCATTAGCCTTTGCAATAAAGCCCCAGCCACTACGTCTGTTTCTCACCACTAACCCTTCGGTGTAGATGACCATGTCACCTTGATGTGTGTTGCTCTGGATCAGCTGTTGCACTTCAAACTCAGTGCGGCCCGTTGCCCATTTTCTGCACTCACGACCCAGTGTTATTATTACACTCTTCTTCTTCTTCTTCTTCTTCTTCTTCTTCTTCTTCTTCTTCTTCTTCTTCTTCTTCTTCTTCTTCTTCTTCTTCTTCTTCTTCTTCTTCTTCTTCTTCTTCTTCTTCTTCTTCTTCTTCTTCTTCTTCAGCGTTCCGAGCCATTGAGGTTCTTTGCTGCAGATACAATCCGTCTCCATTCGTCTCTCTGGTGGACCTTCTCTTGCCAGTCGTTGATTCCAAGTCCTTGTAGGTCTGTATATGTATTATCTCTCCACCGTCTTCTTGGTCTACCTCGGGTCTACGGTCATTTATTTCCTGAGTGTAAGCGAGTTTTGTTTCCCTATTATCTTCCATTCTTTCTATATGCCCCAGCCATTGTAGTCTATTAGCCTTCATGATACCAGTGATTAGCGGGGACTTAAATAGATCATAAATGTCTTTGTTACTTCTTCTTTTCCACTCTCCACTTTGTATATCCCTAATGGGCCCAAAGATGCGTCTTAAAACTTTGTTCTCAAAGGTTTGTAACAAGGCTTCGTCTCCTTTCGTTGTTCTCCAGGTTTCAGAGCCATACAGCACAACTGGTCTGATCAGTGTTTTGTATATTGTGATTTTGGTGTTACGAGATAGCGCATTTCATTTAAGTAGATGTTGTAGTTCATAGTATATCTTATTTCCAGGGTTGATTCTAGTTTGTATTTCTTCCCTTATTATGTTGGAGCAGTTGAAGATTGTACCCAGGTATTTGTATGTTTCCGTTCTTTTAATGGTCGTATTATCTATTTGTATGTGGCCAGAGTTTTTAGTCATTCCGTCTCTTGAAATTACCATATATTCTGTCTTATCTTGGTTGATAACCAGTCCCATCTGTTGGGCTTTTTCCTTTAAGTGAGTCAATATTTCCAATGTCTTTTGTTCGTTTTGCCCTATAATATCTATATCATCTGCATAACCAAGCAGCTTGGATGTTCCTCCAATATCATATTCCTCCTTTACCTTCCTTACAACTTTCTCTAGAGCCAGATTGAAGAGTAGCGGCGATAGTGCATCACCCTGTTTCAAGCCTGATGTTATTTGGAAAGGGTCTGATTTCCTGCCTTTATATGTTACTATATTATAAGTATCTTCCATGTATAGTCTGGTCATATTGATTAACTTCCTTGGTATTCCAAATTCCTGCATAGCATTCCATAGACTATTCCTATGGACACTATCATAAGCCTGTTTAAAATCCAGAAAAATGTTATGGAGATCTCTTTTATATTCCCAATTTTTCTCGGCTATTTGTCGTAAGATAAATATCTGATCTATTGTTGATCTGTTTTGTCTAAAACCCGCCTGGTAGTCACCTAATATGTCTTCTGAATATGGTTTTAGTCTCCCCTCTGCCATGTGTCCACCTTGACGAGGTAGAAGGGCTTGTGTGTTCCAATGACCCCAAGAGCTATGCCGACGGTAGCACAGCTACTGGTAGGGTCACCCATGTCAGACAGGTCAAGGGAGAGGGACCAGACCAAGTAACATATAAACCTGCTGCCTTGTATGTAGACTGGGGACAGTCAAAGGCTAGGGAAAGCACCCCGATCAAATGCTTGTCGAAATGGGATGTACTGAGCCCCAGGCTTGACAAAGCAGTGCAACGTAACTTAATTCATAATGTCACAAATTAACATTTCTCGTTATGGTGCTAATCCCGCGAAGTCCCATCACGCGGTGATAGTGTCGGGCTCCCTGCCTCGAGGGGCTCCACCCATGACTACTGGTGGTCACCTTCCCCTGTGCTGTGGAGTCAAGGCACAGAGGAGTAGGTTAAGAGCTATTGACCAAACACCCCGGACACTCAACATACTACAGTGGAATGCCGAAGGAGTTTATAACAAGAAAGTCTCCCTAACACAGCGTCTTCATAAAGATAGAATAGATGTGGCATGCATTCAAGAGACACACCTCAACGCCAATCGCAAATTTTCAGTCAGGGGATATCAGGCCACACGTTTCGACCGCGAAGGACACAAAGGAGGAGTTCTAATACTTACACGAAATATAATACCTTGCAGCGAGGTATCTGTGATCTCTGACAACCAAACAGAAATTATAGGTGTTGATATAATGACAAAGGACGTGAAAATAAGAATTTACAATCTGTATAGCCCAGCAGATAAGGATCTTACACTCTTAAACATGAAAATAACTGACACACATTGCATTATTGTCGGAGACTTTAATAACCGTTCAGAAAGATGGGGATACCCAGATACTGACAAAAGAGGAGATGAAGTGGAGGACTGGGAAATAGACTCAAATCTCCATCTACTCAACAAAGCTGATGACACACCGAGCTTCTACTCCAGAAGATGGATTACCACTTCTACTCCAGACTTAGCTTTCTGCACAGGAGACATCCTCCACAAAATCGATCGCCATGTGCTTGACCAACTAGCAGGTAGTGACCACAGACCAATCAAGCTTGTAATGAATATGGAGTATGTTCCACAGGAGCAAAAGCCTTTGCCCCGCTGGAATTACAAACGAGCAGATTGGGACAGATTTGCCATACTAACAGACAAATATTGTGAAAACATAAATACACGATATGGCAACATGAAGCAAATGGTGGAAAGTCTAAACAGAGCAATAATACAGGCAGCCACTGAGTCTATTCCAAGAGGAGTGAGGAAAAATTACAAACCATACTGGACTGAAGAACTACAAATTTTGGAGGACAAAGTTGAAGATGCTACGAAGACCGCAGAGAGATAACAAACAACTGAAGCGAACATCTCTCTCAAAGCCATCTCAGCAAAATATAAAAGAACAGTAAATCAAACAACAAGAGATTGTTGGAGGGAAAAAAACAGAAAACCTGAAATTTGACAGGAATGGAAACAAACTATGGAAACTAGTGAAAGCCATGAACAATGAATGACCTAGAAACAAACAAATAACAATTAAACAAGGAAATACCTTGCTTACAGGAAAAAAGGCTGCAAATGAATGCACTAATGGAACACTATGCCAGTGCAAACCACATTGATATTACAACCGAACAGAAGAAAGCAATCAAAGATAAACAGATACATCATAGCAATACAGAGACAGCAGCAGAATATATGATGGCAAATCTAACAATGGAAGAAATGGAACAGGCAATGAAAACCCTAATAAAGAAGAAATCACCAGGAAAGGATGGAATCACAAATGAAATACTAATAGGACTAGGCACTAAGGCAAAAAAGAGACTACTAGCAGTCTTAAATTACAGCTGGAAGAGAGGAATAGTCCCACAGGCATGGAAGGAAGCTATACTAATACCAGTCCCAAAGAAAGGAAAAGACCTGGAAGAACCAAATGTGTAGGAAAATTAATGGAACGCATTATCAATGGCAGACTAACATGGCATCTGGAAGAAAACAAACTCTTAACACCACACCAAGCAGGATTCAGTAAGTACAGATCCACTGAAGATCAAATAACCTATATAGCTCAGGAAATAGAGGATGCCTTCCAAGAGAAAAAGCATACACTAGCGGTCTGGATAGATTTATAAAAAGCATCTGATAAAGTATGGAAGGAAGGACTGAAAGTAAAACTGTAAAAAAAAAAGATGCATGTTTGTGGGAAAATGTACAAATGGATCAGCCACTACCTTGAGAACAGAACTGCCAGAACAAAAGTACAAGGACAAACCAGCAAAATGATGCTGTTGGAGCAAGGGTCCCCCAAGGAGGAGTTCTTTCACCAACATTATTCCTAGCATATATAAACGACATCACGGAACATTTTCCAGCCAGAGTACACACATCATCCTTTGCAGATGACCTAGCCATGTGGACATCTGAAGAATATATTAGTACAGCTAACAGCAGAATACAGCAAGCCCTATTAGCTCTAGAAGACTGGTCAAAATCATGGCTAGTGAAGATAAGTGAGGAGAAAACAACATGCACAGTGTTCTCCCTCTCAAATAAAACTCGGCAACCTAAGCTGGTATTGAGTGGGAAAATATTGCGCCATGAAGAAAATCCAAACTATCTAGGAGTCACCTTTGATCGTCGCCTGACATGGAATCACGGGTTGAGAAAAATCAAACAAGAGCAAGGCAAAGAATGGCAATCATGAAAAAGCTTGCTGGTACAACGTGGGGAGCAGATGAGAAAGTTCTCAAGAAGTTATATACTGGACGGTTGAGGCCAGTACTGGAATATGGCATTGCAGCTTGGGCAATAACAGCTAAGTCAAACTTTAACAAAATAAGTAGAGTCCAAAATCAAGGAATGCGAATCATAACTGGAAGCCTGAAGACAACGCATATTAATGAACTAGAAAAGATCACTTGTTTACAACCAATACAGGATAGAAGAGATAGCAGAGCCCAGCAACAAGCAGAAAAATTTAGAAGATTGACAGACCACCCTATGTATAAAAGGATTAGCGGTTTTGGAAAGGGAAGACTGAAGCGTAGCAACTTTGTAGAAACTGCAAAACGAAAGATTAGGGCAGATCCTATACTTAACATCTCAACAGTCAAACCCATTTACAATGCACACAAGTTTCCAGCTTGGAGACAGCAGCAACTGCCTGAGATGATAGAAAACATTCCTGGTATTGAGAAAAAAACACAACACTCAGCATGAAACCGAAAGAAGAGAAATAACCTTAAACTACATAAAAGAACATTACCCAAGCAGCAATTGGACCCATGCATATACAGATACATCAGCCAAAAATTCAATAGAGAATGGAGGAGGAGGAATTCTCCTAAATTTAAAAAATGGAGTGAAAAAAAACACAAACACATTCAGTGGCAACTGGGAAGTTTTCAAGTAACTTCAAAGCGGAGGTAGAGGCTCTGAAAACTGCAGCAGAAATGCTCTTGATGGAGGAAAATAAAGAGAAGCAAATGGCTATCTTCACAGATGCAAAGTCAGCTGTCTCAATACTGAAGAGCAATAACAGCACATAAATAGCTGACATATGAGCAGCACTCCATGGTCTATGCCAGAAATCAAAAAAAGTTGTAATACAGTGGATCCCATCACATTGCAGTATATCTGGAAATGAAGAGGCTGACAGATTTGCAAAAGAGGGCGGACGACTACCACAGCCTGACATAGACATAACCTATAATGAGGCAAAGAGGTTGATAAAAAGCACCTATAGAACCAAATGGGAATCAGAGCATCCAGACCACCAGAAGGATGATGCATATTACAAACTCGACCGAAGAGAACAAGTTGCAATCTTCAGAATCCGCACAGGACATAACAGGCTGAAATACCACTTGTTCAATAAACTAAAGATAGGAGACACTGATGATTGTCGAACTGTAAAAATGACAGCAAAACATTGGCTGCAGGATTGCCCAATATATGCAGAACAGAGAAAGATATTTTGGCCCACACCTGCTTCATTTGAGGACAAGCTCTATGGAGATATCAACAAGCTCAAGTTGACCGCAGCTTACTTTAACTACATACAGGTTGACATTTAAAGGTGTATGAAGAAGTATTCAATTTGCCACACTTCATGCCACAGGTATGTCGGTTAAAAAGCCTCCCAGAGGCATGAAATGGGATATTGCTTGGATAGCAAATCCATTACGTGGAAAGTCCGAATCAAAAGCTCACTGTGTGGGCTTCATAAAAGGTGGAAAAAGTGTCCTAGTGGCACGAAATGGAATATTGCTTGGATAGCAAATCCATTACGTGGTAAGTCCGAATCAAAAACTCACTGTATGGGCTTCATAAAAGGTGGAAAAAGTGTCCTAGTGGCACGAAATGGAATATTGCTCGGATAGCAAATCCATTACGTGGAAAGTCCGAATCGAAAGCTCACTGTGTGGATGTCATCTGCAGACTGCATACTTCTGGTTTCCGGAAGAACAGCCTATGGTGAACGGAAGGCCCAATATACGGAAGTGAGGCTAAGCAGTCATGTGCAGGACGTGACGATTCCTTGGGTGAGCCCAGTACCAGAGCGCTGTGTGTTGGCTCTGCAATTATGGAAGCCTCCTTGGATGGCGGGGAATGCCCATGGTCTGCCCCTGTCTTCCCTTGAGGGCTGACCAGGATGTCTTTGGCTGTTCTATATGGGCCAGCTAGGATGGGAGATAACACCACAACAGTGAGAGTCACACGTCCTAAGAAACCCCCGGGAAGGTTAACCCGGTCAACAAATGCCCGCAGAAGTCGGATGTGTCGGCCTAACGGCGCAAGAACGCAGCTCTGCTGTAAACAGGCATAACGCAATCACATCCGAAAAAAAAACTCCGGATGAACGCAGCAGAAGAAGAAGTTTTAGTCTATTTAGTAATACTGCGGATAGTATCTTATAGCTTGTGGACAGTAGTGATATTCCTCTATAATTTTCACATTGGAACTTGTCTCCTTTCTTAAAGATAGGTATCAATAATGACTCTTTCCAGTCATGGGGTAATTCTTCTGTCCTCCAGATTTTTATTATTAGTTCATATAGCTTTAGATGTAATGCATGGCCACCTGCCTTTATAAATTCAGCAGCAATTCCATCAGTCCCAGTTGCCTTATTGTTTTTAAGTCGTGTGATTACATATAGGATTTCTTCAAATGTAGGTTCTTCAAGTTGTGGTTCACATGTTAGAACATCTTCTTGTGGGAAAGTGTTACTTGGAGCTTCACAATTTAGTAATTCAACAAAATATTATTTCCATGTGTTGCACATTTCCTCATTGGTATTTATCATATTCCCATGGTTGTCTTTTAAACCATATGTGTTTAGTTGGTGCCCTCGTTTCATTGACTTCAGTTCTTTAAAAAATTTTCTGGATTCATTTTTCTGGTGATTAGTTTCCATATCTAATTATTACATTACTTCTTTCTTTTCTAGGCTGAGCGGTGTTGGCATAGTAGTGTGCTTGCCTGCTAAGACAGTGGTCCTGTTTCAATCCCCAGCAGATGCAGAATCATGTTCATGTCAGCATGACCCTGGGGTTGACCCCATCTCACAGAAGATCTAGATATATCAGACATCGCTTTGGACTAATGCAAACATTTTGAAATAACATACTCGAGGTCTTCAATGCCAAAGTAGACAACAACAAAGTGTACAGACGTGACTGGTGGATATGGACCATGTGATAGTAATGAGAGGGATGACAGGTTAAAATATCATGCAACGATAATAGATAACACTTGGTGTAAACACCCTCCTCGATGATTTTGGACATGGGAAATCCCTGGCGAAAATATTTGCAATTAAATTGACTACATATTGATTCTAAAGAGATTCAGAAGCAGTTTAGTAGGAGAAGAAAACTAGACAAGGAGCAGATGGACGTGGCTACCAGTGTGCCAATTATAAGAAAGATGTTAAATCTTAAAAATATACAGACAGAAGACCCACAAATAATATCAAATTAGATCTAGCATTGCTTAAAAGAAAAAAAATTAGAGAAATGTACAATACAACTGTATAGAACATATATAATACAATGACATGGAGATAATACAGACTATTGATGAACAACGGGACATGGACGAATTACCCCAACAGACAAAAGACACCTAAACATAGAATGGCAAAAAGAAATGGTTGACACTGTGACATTTCTATTCATAATGTCAGCGCAAATCATCCCCTTCTGAATAGAGAAGTATAATTGTTTCAAAGTTCACAGTGTGGGCACTCCCAGATTATTAATGGTGACAATAATCCTCCTTGCTCCTTTCCCTTTTAGAAAATTGGCAACGACTGGAATTGTACACAATGCCTGTGAAATTGAACACCTAGCATTTGATCATAGGCCAGATGGGGGAGTGAGTCTTTCTGTGTATATAATGATGGGGGAAATATCTACATTATTATTTTCTGGAATATCAATCGTATTCTTTATATATTCTTCGGGAAAATCTCGTATAATCTATTTGTCTTTATGTTCAGAGAAGACTATGTTTTTTATGTATATTCATGCATAACGAATTAATAAAGAGTTTATTTATAAATGTGTGGATATGGTGTGAGGTTACCTATACATTTATACGGGCGAAGAGGGACCATGCCACGATGGAGAAAGGGTATCACCTTTGATGATGTCCACCAGATATTCTCGGTGGCAGAGTTGGGAGAGCCTTCTATAAGAAGAGGATAGAACAAGAACTGCCGTTGCGAAGACAGAATTTTGCAAGATGAAAAACATACTGACCAATACAAAGATAATTGAAACGAGAAAAAGAGTGTTGAGGTGCTACATGGAGCTTGTACTTTTGTATAGATGTGAAGCTGGGTGGCTTGGCCATGTGGCATGGTTGAGACAGAAACACGGAGCTGATCCATGACTCTGGTGATCAAGTGATTTAGCAAAACATGACCGCCCACGCTTACCAGCATGGCACATGATGGATGGGTGGATAAGGCATACATATATACAAATCATGTTTTATGTAGACGTCTAGACTTGTTCTAGTATGTGTTAGTAAATTTAGGTTCCATTTTATGTATACTGTGTGTGTGTGTGGGGGGGGGGGGGGTGGGGGGGAGATTATAGGAGAAATTATGAAGGGGGGAGGGAGGGGCAGAATGACATTCTGAACATACGGTAAATGGATGCATAGGCCAAAACAGGTTGAGAATCACTGTCCTAGAAGATTATGGACATGGAGGAGTCCTGACAGCAGGATTAGAGACCAGATTGATTACATCCTGATTGGCAGAAGGTTTAAAAATGCGTTAACAATCGAAAGAACAATTCCCAATGCAGACAGTTTTATAGTGATCACAGATTGCTTATCGGCACACTGAGGGTAAAGCTAAAGAAAGTCAAGTATACAAAAGGAAACACTAAATATGATCTGTGTACATTGAAAAATTACAAAATAAATACAAGACAACAAGTAAACATTGAAGTAAAGAACAGATCTGATATATTGTTTGATTTAGAGATCCTATTTCAAGATGTGGATGATCAATTGGAAACGTTGAAGACTTCAATCAGTTTGGCTGCAGAAACAAGTATTTCAACATTAAAGAATGTGGGTCGTAAGATAAGGATGACTGAAGAAATTTTACAGCTATCGGAAACAAGATGACACAACAAAAATAATCCTGCCAAATATGAAGAGATTCACAGGAACGTCAGAACATTATGTAAGGAGACAAAAGAAGCATGGCTCGAGAGAAATTGCATAGAAATAAAAAAAAAAAAATTTTTTCTTTTTTTTGTGGGCAGCACAAAAGAATTTAGGACCTTTCTAATAAAAGAACACGTACATCAACAAGTTGCCTAAAAACAAAAGTTGGAAAAATCATACTAGAAACAGATAAGATTTTACATGTATGGTCAGATTATGTGAAAAACGATTATGATGGTCCTAGAGAACTGCATATTTGATATAATAACGAAACCCCATCAATTTTGAAGAAGGAAGTTCAGAATGCTCTTAACCATATGAAGACTGGCAATACCCCTGGTTCAGATAACATCACAACAGAAATGATCAATGCCTTAGAAGAATATGTAATAGACCAGGTCACCAGACTGCTGAACACAATATATGATACGGGACATATACCTCATGAATTATGTAATTCTATATTTATTGCAATCCCAAAGAAATCAGGAGCCTTAGAATGTGATCAACATCAAACAATTAGTATATTGAGCCACATCACGAAGATTTTGCTAAGAATTACCATGTAAAGAGTTAGGAAGAAAATACAACCTGCAATAAGAGAAGAACAATGTGGTTTGTAGAAGGCAAAGGCACAATTAATGTTATGTATATGCTGAGAACAGTAATTGAAAGTTCTAGAGAAGTAAACAAAGGTCTACACTTTGCTTTATTGACTACACAAAGGCTTTCGATAAAGTGAGACATGTCAACACGATAAAGATGCTTGCAGATGCACAAATTGATGGGAAAGACCTTAGACTTGCAAAAAACATATTGGAAACAACAAGCTGCCATAAGAATTGATAATGAAGTAGGTCAATATCAGCCTATTAAGTGAGGTGTGAGATAAGGATGTGTAATGTCTCCAGATATGTTTTTCCCGTAAAGTGAAAATATTTTCAGAAATATAGAAGACATGGAAGGGATCATCAATGTGGGATTATACATCAATAATAATAGATATGCCGATGATACAGTTTTGATTGCAGACAATGAACAGGACCTGCAACGCAACATTTAAAAGATGTGGTTGTTGCACACAGTGAACAACTTGGGTTAGAATTAAAATGTAAGAAGACACAGATTATGGTCGTCACTGGGAAAAAGGAAATACTACAATTTAATATACAAGTAAATGGGCATATTCTTAAACAAGTGAATCAGTACAGTTATCTCGGAACAGTCATAACATCACATAGGAGATGTCTTGAAGAGATTAGAACAAGGGGGACTGAGTGGTCTCGAGGTATGGTGTCAGATTTATTTAAAAAATCCACCTGGACTTCCAGTAATAAAATTTCCCCTGGTCTTTGGGTAGTGAGATCGGACGCCCGTGTGTATCGTTGCGCACGTAAAAAATCCCTTGGCAGTTGGAAATCGAAAAAGAGTAGCCTAACGGCGCTTTTTCGATTATACCCGGCCCTGGAAACCCCTGCTGGTCACGTGATGTACGTGACGTCAACGGGACATGCATGTGGCTATATTATAAACTTTTGGTGATCTATTATCGTGATCTCAGTAGCATAGTGGTAAGTATCTCTGTCTGTCATGCGAGTACTCGAGATTCGATTCCCCGCCTTGAAGGCAGTATTTTTTTTTTCATTTTTCAGAAATTAATTAGGTGAAAGCGACTTTTTAATAAAAACTATTAACCATTGGGAACTAAAATACAGAATTAAGAAACCCAAAGCTTGTGAATAAAGTGTGCACTATGGATCTGCGGAAGCTGCCAGGGGGCACAACCTCCAGGCAGTGACGGAGTGATCGAGTGTCGGAATCGATGGATCCAATAGATAGCTTTATTTAACGTGAATTTACTTGCCAAATTAAATATCGCCCCAAATTTACCACCTTCTTACAGGCTCAAACTAAAATTGACTAGTGAGCAGACGCTGTGACATGTTTGTTAATTCCCGCAATTCGATTGTGAAAAAAACTGAGCTTTATTCGCAATTCGGCTATGAAAAAAACTGAGCTTCATTCACAATGTGATTATGAATAAAATTGAGCTCTATTCATAATTCGATTATGAATAAAGTTTCCTAAACAGTAAGTGTACATAAACGCAAGTTAACAATTCTTGAACTCGCCTGGGGACACAATTATTTATATTGGGGATGGATACCAATTCTGGAAAAGTAATCTTGATATTTAAACAGCTTGAGAAAATTATTGCAGAAAAGTCACACACCAAGCGTTTGAGACGTAAGATGGTGCATGATGGTGGAAATGACCACGTGTTCACATGCACCCACTGTGAACGGACATTTACAGCGCAAATTGGCCTTATCAGTCACACTCGCTACCGCCATAGTTAAAAGTTATTATGTCTTTTTAAAGCACAAACTATCGTCTGTCAAGACGGCAAGGTGCCAATGGAATTTAAACAGCTAGAAAGGACTAACATAGTATCACAGTTTTGATTATGAGTGAATAAAACTGAGCTTTATTCACAATTTAACTATGAATAAAGTCTCTCTTAATTGAGCGTTCTATAGAAGTACACAAAGACCTAAATCTTTGCTTTATTGACTACACAAAGGCTTTTGATATTGTAAGATATGACAACACGATAAAGATGCTTGCAGATGCACAAATTGATGGGAAAGATCTTAGACTTGTAGAAAACATTTGTTGAAAACAACAAGCTGTCATCAGAATGGAAAATGAAGTAGGTCAATATCAGCCTATTGAGAGGTGTGAGACAGGGATGTGTAATGTTTCTAGATCTTTTTTTCCTGTATAGTGAAAATATTTTCAGAAATGAAGATATGACAGAAATCATCATTGAAGGAAGAAACATCAATAACATTAGACATGCAGAAGATACAGTATTGACTGCAGACAATGAGCAGGATCTGCAGCATTTAGTAGATGCGGTTGTTGCATACAGTGAACAACTAGGGTTAGAATTAAATTGTAAGAAAACACTGATAATAGTCGTCACTAGGAAGAAGGAGATACTAAAATGTATTATACAAGTAAATGGTAATATTCTCAAACAAGTGAATCGATACAATTATCTCGGAACAATCATAACATCTGATGGAAGATGTCTTCAAGAGATTAGAACAAGAATCACCATGGCGAAGGTAGACTTTTACCACAGACAGACAAAATAACCAATGACCAGTCCTACAAGAAATAAATGAAAATCGTACATTGATCAGAGACATTAGATTTAGACAGTCAAAATGTTTTCGTCGCGTTTTTAGAAGAAACAAATTGGAGAACTTGATGACATCTGTCAAGATCGAGGGGAAGAGAACCAGGGAAAGGCAGAGAAGTTGAGTGTTATGAGAAAAACAAATTGGAGAACTTGATGACATCTGTCAAGATCGAGGGGAAGAGAACCAGGGGAAGGCAGAGAAGTTGAGTGTTATGAGAAGAAACAAATTGAGAACTTGATGACATCTGTCAAGATCGAAGGGAAGAGAACCAGGGGAAGGCAGAGAAGTAAATACCTGGATGGATTGGCCACGTATTGTCGAGACAAGAACACAAAGCTGATCCATGACTCTGGTGATCAAGTGAGATGGCGAAACATGGCCGCCCACGCTTATCGGCATAGCACATCATGAATGAATTAATAACACTGAAGGGTTGAATGATTAATGCTTTAGAACAGTGGTTCTCAACAGGTGGGGTATTCCCCCCCCCCCCCACCAGGGGGGAATTTTAGGGTTTCCAGCGGGGAATGAAGACCATTTCAAGATCGCGTTAATACAAGAACCGATTACTTGATATTGTTTTTCCCTTCATACTTTACAGTTATGCACGTCTCATCCTTCTAAAATTCATTTTATAAAGTAAGTAGACACACAAATCATGTTTTATGTGCATGTCTAGACTTGCTTTAGTTTATGCTATTCAATTTACCTTCCATTTTTATGTATACTGTGTAGGGGTGGGAGGATTTTTAGAAAGGAAATATGAAAAAGGGGGGGGGGGGGGAATGACGTTCTGAAAATATGGTGAAGGGGGGCATGGGCCAAAAAAGTTTGAGGTCCACTGCTTTAGAAGAATATGAAATAGATAAAGTTACCAGACTGCGGAAAACAATATATGATGCTGGAGATATACCTCATGAATTATGTAATTCTGTATTTATTGCAATCCCAAAGAAATCAGGAGCCTTGGAATGTGATCAACATCGAACAATTAGTATAACGAGTCACATCACGAAGATTTTGCTAAGAATTATCTTGCGAAGAGTTAGGAAGAAAATACAACCTGCAATAGGAGAAGAACAATGTGGGTTTGTAGAAGGCAAGTGTACAATAAATGTTGTGTATATGCTGAGAACAGTAATTGAAAGTTCTAGAGAAGTAAACAAAGGTCTACACTTTGCTTTATTGACTACACAAATGTTTTCAATAAAGTGAGACATGTCGACATAATAACGATGCTAGAAGATCTACAAATTAAATGTGAAAGGCCTTAGACTTGCAAAAAACATTGGAAACAACAAGCTGCCATAAGACATGACAATGAAGTAGGTCAATATCAGCCTATTAAGTGAGGTGTGAGATAGGGATGTGTAATGTCTCCAGATATTTTTTCCCGTAAAGTGAAAATATTTTCAGAAATATAGAAGACATGGAAGGAATCATCAATGTGGGAGTATACATCAATAACAATAGATATGCTGATGATACAGTATTGATTGCAGACAATGAACAGGACCTGCAACGCAAAATTTAGTAGATGTGGTTGTTTGCACACAGTGAACAACTTGGGTTAGAATTAAAATGTAAGAAGACACAGATCATGGTCGTCACTGGGAAAAGGGAAATACTACAATTTAATATACAAGTAAATGGGCATATTCTTAAACAAATGAATCAGTACGGTTATCTCGGAACAGTCATAACATCACATAGGAGATGCCTTGAAGAGATTAGAACAAGGGGGACTGAGTGGTCTCGAGCTATGGTGTCCGATTTATTTAAAAAATCCACCTGGACTTCCAGTAATAAAATTTCCCCTATTCTCTGGGTAGTGAGATCGGACGCCCGTGTGTATTGTTGCGCACGTAAAAAATCCTTTGGCAGTTGGAAATCGAAAAAGAGTAGCCTAACGGCCCTGCCTGGGCAAAAATTTCGAGTTAAAAATCTACCCAAGGTATTTCAGAATCCTCGCCTATGCAACGGAGTTCGTGCATTGAGCTGAGTTTCTCCAGACGCAGGTTTGAGTTAGGAGGAAAACGGAGCACTTATGGGTAAACCGTGTGCCGTGATATTGATCCAACGATTAAACGATTAAACGAGATTAGAACAAGAATTGCCATTGCGAAGGTAGCTTTTTGTAAGATGAGAAACATACTGACCAATACAAAGATCTCAACTGAAACGAGAAGAAGGGTGTTGAAGTGCTACATAGAACTTATACTATTGTAAGGATGTGAAGTCGACAATGAGCAGACAAGCTGAAAAACATATGATGGCTGTGGAAATATGGTTTCTGAGGAAAATGCAAAGAATACCATTGACAGACAGAAAATCTAATGAACAAGTCCTTCAAGAAACAAATGAAGATCTTAAATTGATTAGAGAAGACGTAGACAGTCAAAATTGTTTGGGCGTGTTTAACATGTTATGAGAAGAAATGAACTGCAGAACTTGGTGACAACTGTCAAGATCGAAGGGAAGAGACCAAAGGGAAGACCGAGAAGTAAATATGTGGATGGCTTGGCTATATGGCATGGTCGTGACAGAAACACGGAACTGATCCACTACTCTGGTGATCGAGTGAGATGGAAAAACATGACCGCCCAAGCTTATTGGCATGGCACATGACGGATAGAAGGGCTGAACATGATACTGATGTAAAATAAGAAAGAAACTGCTACGATAAATAAATAATTCTAATTGTTGTTTTTTTAACAATTATTATTTAACCACAACCTACAAACTTCTTGTGAAGATCTTAAAAACGCTAGCTTATGCTTTTACTTTCTGTATATTACTATATTAACTCTTAGTAAATAATAACAAATATTATAAGTAAGAAACTTACCGCTGTCGATTTCATATATTGTATCAAACTATAATTCAGCTGAGCACCTTGGTATGTCTCTTCTACTTGTACTGTTTGTAAAACGTGGTTATACCCGGCCCTGGAAACCCCTGATGGTCACGTGATGTACTTGAAGTCAATGGGTCATGCATGACCGCGGGGTCCTGCGTGGTCTCGAGGTATGGTGTCCGCCTCGAGTGCTGGAGGTCCCGGGCCAAGCCCCGGTGATGCCGGGATTTTTTCCCGTGGACTTCTAGTAATAAATTCCCCCTGGTCTCTGGATAGTGAGATCGGACGCCCGTGTGTATTGTTGCGCACGTAAAAAATCCCTTGGCAGTTGGAAATCGAAAAAGAATAGCCTAACGGCGCTGCCCGGGCAAAATTTCGTTAAAAATCTACCCAAAGTATTTCAGGATCCTCGGCGGTGCTACGGAGTTCGTGCACTGAGGTGAGTTTCTCCAGACTCACGTTTTAGTTAGGAGGAGAACGGAGCACTTATGGGTTGAACCCGTGTGCCGTGATATTGATCCATCTACTAAACTAAACTAAACTAAGCATCTGACTATAAACTTTTGTTGATCTATTATCGTGAGCTCAGTAACATAGTTGTAAGTATTTCTGTCTGCCATGCAGGAGTTCCAGGTTCGATTCCCCGCCGTGAAGGCAAATTTTTATTTTCATTTTTCAGAAATTAATTAGGTAAAAGCGACTTTTTAGTAAAAAATATTAAACATTAGGAACTAAAATATATAACTGAGAAACTCAAAGCTTGTGAATAAATTGTGCTCTATGGATCTGCGAAAGCTGCCAGTGGGCGCAACCCCCAGGCAGTGAAGGAGTGATCAAATGTCGGAATCGATGGATACAATAGATGTCTTTGTTTAACGTGAATTTACTTGCCAAATGAAAAATCGCCCCAAATTAACCACCTTCTTACTGGCTCAAACTAAAATTGACTAGTGAGGAGACGCTGTGACATGTTTGTTAATTCCCGCAATTCGATTGTGAAATAAAAACTGAGCTTTATTCGCAATTCGGCTATGAATAAAACTGAGCTTTATTCACAATTTGATTATGAATAAAACTGAGCTTTATTCATAATTCTTCTCCTTCTCCTCCTTCTCCTCCTTCTCCTCCTTCTCCTCCTTCCTCTTCTTCTTCTTCTTCTTCTTCTTCTTCTTCTTCTTCTTCTTCTTCTTCTTCTTCTTCTTCTTCTTCTTCTTCTTCTTCTTCTTCTTCTTCTTCTTCTTCTTCTTCGTCTGCGTTCATCCGGAGTTTTTTTTTCCGGATGTGACTGCGTTGTGCCTGTTTACAGCAGAGCTGCGTTCTTGCGCCGTTAGGCCGACACATCCGACTTCTCCGGGCATTTGTTGACCGGGTTAACCTTCCCGGGGTATTCATTATTCGATTATGAATAAAGTCTCCTAAACAGTAAGTGTACAGAAACGCAAGTTAACAATTCTTGAACTCGGCTGGTGACACAATTATTTGTAATGGGATGGATACCAATTCTGGAAAATTATTCTTGATATTTAAACAGCCAGAAAGGACTGACATATTGCCACAGTTTGATTATGAATAAAACTGAGCTTTATTCACAATTCAACTATGAATAAAATCTCCCTTAATTGAGCGTTCTATAGAAGAACACAAAGACCTAAATATTTGCTTTATGGACGACACAAAGGCTTTTTATAAAGTAAGCTATGTCAACACGGTAAAGATGCTTGCAGATGCACAAATTGATGGGAAAGACCTTAGACTTGCAAAAAACATATTGGAAACAACAAGCTGCCATAAGAATTGATAATGAAGTAGGTCAATATCAGCCTATTAAGTGAGGTGTGAGATAAGGATGTGTAATGTCTCCAGATATGTTTTTCCCGTAAAGTGAAAATATTTTCAGAAATATAGAAGACATGGAAGGGATCATCAATGTGGGATTATACATCAATAATAATAGATATGCCGATGATACAGTTTTGATTGCAGACAATGAACAGGACCTGCAACGCAACATTTAAAAGATGTGGTTGTTGCACACAGTGAACAACTTGGGTTAGAATTAAAATGTAAGAAGACACAGATTATGGTCGTCACTGGGAAAAAGGAAATACTACAATTTAATATACAAGTAAATGGGCATATTCTTAAACAAGTGAATCAGTACAGTTATCTCGGAACAGTCATAACATCACATAGGAGATGTCTTGAAGAGATTAGAACAAGGGGGACTGAGTGGTCTCGAGGTATGGTGTCAGATTTATTTAAAAAATCCACCTGGACTTCCAGTAATAAAATTTCCCCTGGTCTTTGGGTAGTGAGATCGGACGCCCGTGTGTATCGTTGCGCACGTAAAAAATCCCTTGGCAGTTGGAAATCGAAAAAGAGTAGCCTAACGGCGCTTTTTCGATTATACCCGGCCCTGGAAACCCCTGCTGGTCACGTGATGTACGTGACGTCAACGGGACATGCATGTGGCTATATTATAAACTTTTGGTGATCTATTATCGTGATCTCAGTAGCATAGTGGTAAGTATCTCTGTCTGTCATGCGAGTACTCGAGATTCGATTCCCCGCCTTGAAGGCAGTATTTTTTTTTTCATTTTTCAGAAATTAATTAGGTGAAAGCGACTTTTTAATAAAAACTATTAACCATTGGGAACTAAAATACAGAATTAAGAAACCCAAAGCTTGTGAATAAAGTGTGCACTATGGATCTGCGGAAGCTGCCAGGGGGCACAACCTCCAGGCAGTGACGGAGTGATCGAGTGTCGGAATCGATGGATCCAATAGATAGCTTTATTTAACGTGAATTTACTTGCCAAATTAAATATCGCCCCAAATTTACCACCTTCTTACAGGCTCAAACTAAAATTGACTAGTGAGCAGACGCTGTGACATGTTTGTTAATTCCCGCAATTCGATTGTGAAAAAAACTGAGCTTTATTCGCAATTCGGCTATGAAAAAAACTGAGCTTCATTCACAATGTGATTATGAATAAAATTGAGCTCTATTCATAATTCGATTATGAATAAAGTTTCCTAAACAGTAAGTGTACATAAACGCAAGTTAACAATTCTTGAACTCGCCTGGGGACACAATTATTTATATTGGGGATGGATACCAATTCTGAAAAAGTAATCTTGATATTTAAACAGCTTGAGAAAATTATTGCAGAAAAGTCACACACCAAGCGTTTGAGACGTAAGATGGTGCATGATGGTGGAAATGACCACGTGTTCACATGCACCCACTGTGAACGGACATTTACAGCGCAAATTGGCCTTATCAGTCACACTCGCTACCGCCATAGTTAAAAGTTATTATGTCTTTTTAAAGCACAAACTATCGTCTGTCAAGACGGCAAGGTGCCAATGGAATTTAAACAGCTAGAAAGGACTAACATAGTATCACAGTTTTGATTATGAGTGAATAAAACTGAGCTTTATTCACAATTTAACTATGAATAAAGTCTCTCTTAATTGAGCGTTCTATAGAAGTACACAAAGACCTAAATCTTTGCTTTATTGACTACACAAAGGCTTTTGATATTGTAAGATATGACAACACGATAAAGATGCTTGCAGATGCACAAATTGATGGGAAAGATCTTAGACTTGTAGAAAACATTTGTTGAAAACAACAAGCTGTCATCAGAATGGAAAATGAAGTAGGTCAATATCAGCCTATTGAGAGGTGTGAGACAGGGATGTGTAATGTTTCTAGATCTTTTTTTCCTGTATAGTGAAAATATTTTCAGAAATGAAGATATGACAAAAATCATCATTGAAGGAAGAAACATCAATAACATTAGACATGCAGAAGATACAGTATTGACTGCAGACAATGAGCAGGATCTGCAGCATTTAGTAGATGCGGTTGTTGCATACAGTGAACAACTAGGGTTAGAATTAAATTGTAAGAAAACACTGATAATAGTCGTCACTAGGAAGAAGGAGATACTAAAATGTATTATACAAGTAAATGGTAATATTCTCAAACAAGTGAATCGATACAATTATCTCGGAACAATCATAACATCTGATGGAAGATGTCTTCAAGAGATTAGAACAAGAATCACCATGGCGAAGGTAGACTTTTACCACAGACAGACAAAATAACCAATGACCAGTCCTACAAGAAATAAATGAAAATCGTACATTGATCAGAGACATTAGATTTAGACAGTCAAAATGTTTTCGTCGCGTTTTTAGAAGAAACAAATTGGAGAACTTGATGACATCTGTCAAGATCGAGGGGAAGAGAACCAGGGAAAGGCAGAGAAGTTGAGTGTTATGAGAAAAACAAATTGGAGAACTTGATGACATCTGTCAAGATCGAGGGGAAGAGAACCAGGGGAAGGCAGAGAAGTTGAGTGTTATGAGAAGAAACAAATTGGAGAACTTGATGACATCTGTCAAGATCGAAGGGAAGAGAACCAGGGGAAGGCAGAGAAGTTGAGTGTTATGAGAAGAAACAAATTGGAGAACTTGATGACATCTGTCAAGATCGAGGGGAAGAGAACCAGGGGAAGGCAGAGAAGTAAATACCTGGATGGCTTGGCCACGTATTGTCGAGACAAGAACACAAAGCTGATCCATGACTCTGGTGATCAAGTGAGATGGCGAAACATGGCCGCCCACGCTTATCGGCATAGCACATCATGAATGAATTAATAACACTGAAGGGTTGAATGATTAATGCTTTAGAACAGTGGTTCTCAACCGGTGGGGTATTCCCCCCCCCCCCCCACCAGGGGGGAATTTTAGGGTTTCCAGCGGGGAATGAAGACCATTTCAAGATCGCGTTAATACAAGAAACGATTACTTGATATTGTTTTTCCCTTCATACTTTACAGTTATGCACGTCTCATCCTTCTAAAATTCATTTTATAAAGTAAGTAGACACACAAATCATGTTTTATGTGCATGTCTAGACTAGTTTTAGTTTATGCTATTCAATTTACCTTCCATTTTTATGTATACTGTGTAGGGGTGGGAGGATTTTTAGAAAGGAAATATGAAAAAGGGGGGGGGGGGGGAATGACGTTCTGAAAATAATGTGAAGGGGGCACGGGCCAAATTTTTTATAGGAAGGGGGGGGGGGAATGACGTTCTGAAAATATGGTGAAGGGGGGCATGGGCCAAAAAAGTTTGAGGTCCACTGCTTTAGAAGAATATGAAATAGATAAAGTTACCAGACTGCGGAAAACAATATATGATGCTGGAGATATACCTCATGAATTATGTAATGCTGTATTTATTGCAATCCCAAAGAAATCAGGAGCCTTGAAATGTGATCAACATCGAACAATTAGAATAACGAGTCACATCACGAAGATTTTGCTCAGAATTATCTTGCAAAGAGTTAGGAAGAAAATACAACCTGCAATAGGAGAAGAACAATGTGGGTTTGTAGAAGGCAAGTGTACAATAAATGTTGTGTATATGCTGAGAACAGTAATTGAAAGTTCTAGAGAAGTAAACAAAGGTCTACACTTTGCTTTATTGACTACACAAATGCTTTCAATAAAGTGAGACATGTCGACATAATAACGATGCTAGAAGATCTACAAATTAAATTGGAAAGGCCTTAGACTTGCAAAAGACATTGGAAACAACAAGCTGCCATAAGACATGACAATGAAGTAGGTCAATATCAGCCTATTAAGTGAGGTGTGAGATAGGGATGTGTAATGTCTCCAGATATTTTTTCCCGTAAAGTGAAAATATTTTCAGAAATATAGAAGACATGGAAGGAATCATCAATGTGGGATTATACATCAATAACAATATATATGCTGATGATACAGTATTGATTGCAGACAATGAACAGGACCTGCAACGCAACATTTAGTAGATGTGGTTGTTGCACACAGTGAACAACTTGGGTTAGAATTAAAATGTAAGAAGACACAGATCATGGTCGTCACTGGGAAAAAGGAAATACTACAATTTAATATACAAGTAAATGGGCATATTCTTAAACAAATGAATCAGTACGGTTATCTCGGAAGTCATAACATCACATAGGAGATGCCTTGAAGAGATTAGAACAAGGGGGACTGAGTGGTCTCGAGCTATGGTGTCCGATTTATTTAAAAAATCCACCTGGACTTCCAGTAATAAAATTTCCCCTATTCTCTGGGTAGTGAGATCGGACGCCCGTGTGTATTGTTGCGCACGTAAAAAATCCCTTGGCAGTTGGAAATCGAAAAAGAGTAGCCTAACGGCCCTGCCTGGGCAAAAATTTCGAGTTAAAAATCTACCCAAGGTATTTCAGAATCCTCGCCTATGCAACGGAGTTCGTGCATTGAGCTGAGTTTCTCCAGACGCAGGTTTGAGTTAGGAGGAAAACGGAGCACTTATGGGTAAACCGTGTGCCGTGATATTGATCCAACGATTAAACGAGATTAGAACAAGAATTGCCATTGCGAAGGTAGCTTTTTGTAAGATGAAAAACATACTGACCAATACAAAGATCTCAACTGAAACGAGAAGAAGTGTGTTAAAGTGCTACATAGAACTTATACTATTGTAAGGATGTGAAGTCGACAATGAGCAGACAAGCTGAAAAACATCTGATGGCTGTGGAAATATGGTTTCTGAGGAAAATGCAAAGAATACCATTGACAGACAGAAAATCTAATGAACAAGTCCTTCAAGAAACAAATGAAGATCTTAAATTGATTAGAGAAGACGTAGACAGTCAAAATTGTTTGGGCGTGTTTAACATGTTATGAGAAGAAATGAACTGCAGAACCTGGTGACAACTGTCAAGATCGAAGGGAAGAGACCAAAGGGAAGACCGAGAAGTAAATATGTTAATGGCTTGGCTATATGGCATGGTCGTGACAGAAACACGGAACTGATCCACTACTCTGGTGATCGAGTGAGATGGAAAAACATGACCGCCCAAGCTTATTGGCATGGCACATGACGGATAGAAGGGCTGAACGTGATACTGATGTAAAATAAGAAAGAAACTGCTACGATAAATAAATAATTCTAATTGTTTTTGTTTTAAAATTATTATTTAACCACAACCTACAAGCTTCTTGTGAAGATCTTTAAAACGCTAGCTTATGCTTGTACTTTCTGTATATTACTATATTAACTCTTCATCATCATCATCAAGTGCCGTGCCGGCTGGCGTAGGCGTTCATGGCTCTCCATAGATCTCGGTCTTTGGTTTTCTGGATCAACTCTGCTGCTGATATTCCTCCATGCCACCGTCTCAATCCATCCAGCATCACTTCTCTTGGTCTACCTCTGCCTCTCTTCCCCTCGATCTTTCCAGTTGTTACGATGTTCTCCAATGCCTCTCTTCTCATCACATGACCGAGGAAAGCTGTTTGTCTCTGTCTTATTGTTGTATATAATGTTCTAGTTTCATTAGCCTGTTTCAGGCAGTCGTCGTTAGTTACTCTGGCAGTCCAAGGAATTCGCAACATTCGTCTCAGGAACCACATCTCTGTTGCTTCTAATTTCTTCTTAATTTGTTCATTTACATTCCAAGATTCACTGCCATACAGCAAAACTGGTTCTACATAGCATTTCAGCACTCTCTTTCTTACATTCAGTGACAGTGACTTATTGCATAAGATACTCTTCATTTTATGAAATGCGGCTTTTGCCTGCCCTATTCTGCTCCTAATCTCTGTTGTCCATCTTCCATCTGATGTTATAAATGCCCCTAGGTATCTAAAATTATCAACTTGGTTAAGGATTTTCCCTTCTATTTCTATGTCACATTTTGGTGTCACCATTTTCTTTGATATTACCATTGTTACTGTTTTCTTGATATTCAAGTTGAGTCCTTTCCTTGAACTCTCTGTTACTACAACGTCTAATAATTGTTGTAGGTCTGTTGAATTATCCGCCACCAATACTGTGTCATCTGCATAGCGTATATTATTTATATTATAACCTCCAACTAGTATTCCTGGCATCTCTTTGATCTCTCTCATTATTACTTCGCTATACAGGGAGAAAAGATCTGGTGACAAGACACACCCTTGTCGTACTCCTAGCTTTATCTGTTCGCAACTACCCTCTTTATTTCCCATTTTAATTGCTGCTACTTGGTTCCAGTAAATATTCTTTATTATTCTTAAATCTTTTCCATCAGTGTTGATATCTTCTAACATTTTAATCAGTTCATCATGTTTTACTTTATCAAATGCCTTAGTATAATCTATGAAGCACAAATATGTGTCCCTCTGTTTCTCTATTGACCTTTCTATTAGTGTCCGCAATGTATAAATTGCATTGTTTGTGCCCTTTCCTTCCACAAATCCATACTGTTCTTCACTAATTTCCATTTTTATTTTCTTTTTGGTTCTTCTCATTATGATTCTGAGTAGAAGCTTAGTGATATGGTTTATAAGGTTAATTGTACGAAAATCTTCACAATCAATTGCTCCTGGTCTTTTTGGTATAGCTATAAATACAGATTTCAGCATATCACTGGGTAAATATCCACTGCTGTAAATATCATTCAACATTTTGGTTAATATATCTACTCCAAATTCTCCCAATACTTCTAATTCTTCTATTGTGATTTCATCTGGCCCAGCTGTTTTTCCTTTCTTCATACGTTTCATAGCGTCAGCGACTTCTTCTTTCAGAATAGGTGGACCTTCTAAGTTACTATCTTCTGTTAATTCTGCCCTTTCTCCTTCATATAATTCTCTTATATACTCATTCCACCTCTTCATTATAGCATCTTCCTCTAATATTATCTTTCCTGTTTTTGATTTCAAACACCCTGTATTTATTCTTATTTTTTTCCCCTGTAAGCTCACTGATTTGTCTGTGCATATTTTTTGTATCTTTAATGGAATTTAATTCAATTTTTTTGCATTGCTCGTTTAACCAACTTTCTTTAGCCTTCCCACATTTATCTTTTATTTCTTTATTTATCTTAGCGTATTCTTGTTTGTCATTTTTATACTGTTTTCTTTTGTCCATCAGGTTTAAGATATCTTCATTCATCCATTTTTTCTTAGCTATTTTGCCTCTCTCTGGTAATACTTCTTTGCTAGTTTGATGAATGGAGTCCCTTAACATTTCCCATTGTTCATCTATACTCTGTATTTTAGTTATTGCATTGTACCTATTTTTCACAGTCACTCTGTATTGTTCTTGCATTTCTTTATCTATTTTAAGAACCTCTTTATTAAGTCTCATGTTCTTAATCATTTTTTTCCCTCTTTTTAATCTTACTTTTATTTGTCCACATAGTGGTACATGATCACTATTACAGTCAGCACCAGGCATTGTCTTTACATTAATTAAAGCATTTCTAAATCTTTTATTAATTAGTATGTAGTCAATTTGGTTGCGTATTTTCTTATCAGGGCTTATCCATGTGTACAGTCGTCTTTTATGGTGTTTAAACCATGTGTTTCCAATTATCATATATTGATATTTGCCCATTCTATTAGCTTTTCCCCTCTTTCATTTCTTGTACCTAAACCATAATTCCCCACTACATCCTCCATTTTTCCCTTTCCTACTTTTGCATTAAAATCACCAAGTATTATCTTTATTTCTTGTGATCCAATTTGAGCCATCGCCATTTCTATTTCGTCGTAAAAGTGTTGTATTTCTTCATCACTACTGCTTGCTGTTGGTGCATATACTTGTATAATATTTATGTCTATTGGTTTGCCTTTGATTTTTACCATAATAACTCTATCTGAAATACACCAGTATCCATTAATTGACTTGGCTGTTTTTTCATCTAATATTATTCCTACCCCTTTCTCATGTGTCTCCCCTCCAGAATAAATTATTGTGTGATTGTCAGCTATAATTTTGCCCGATCCCTTCCATCTCATCTCACTAACGCCTAGTATATTCATTTTCATGCTATCCATCTCTCTTAGAACATTGGTCAACTTTCCTAGCTCATTTAATGTCCTAACATTCCATGTTCCTACTCTAAATTTATTTATTTTAGTTAAGATTTTGCCATCAGTAGCTGGATGACGGTCTGGTGTCACCTGTGGCTCATGACTGTCCCTACCGGACGAGGATGCCCTAAGACAGCCATTAACGTCCTTCACTAACTTTGATTTATGTTTTGCCATGAAGTCTTGGGAAGATAATGTGGTGGTTTCCCCTTGCCTTCCACATTCACATGGTGGTCTTTTTACCTCTGCTTTTGACAGCCATTTCCGACTGCAAGGACAAGTGAGTGCCCTGCTCTGCTCAGCTGCAGAGTTGTCCACTTATTCCGGTGGATACTCGGTCCCCAGAGCTGTGTTAGCCACACCGTCATGTGTTTCCATCCTCTACCGCGTGGAGGTGCAGTTGGGATTTTCCCTTCATAAAGTTATGGTCTCTGACCAAAACTCTCCAGTACTTTTAGAGGATTATTAACTCTTAGTAAATAATAACAAATATTCTAAGTAAGAAACTTACCGCTGACGATTTCATATATTGTATCAAACTATAATTCAGCTGAGCACCTTGGTATGTCTCTTCTACTTGTACTGTTTGTAAAACGTGGTTATACCCGGCCCTGGAAACCCCTGATGGTCATGTGATGTACTTGACGTCAATGGGTCATGCATGACCGCGGGGATGCTGCGTGGTCTCGAGGTATGGTGTCCGCCTCGAGTGCTGGAGGTCCCGGGCCAAGCCCCGGTGATGCCGGGATTTTTTCTCGTGGACTTCTAGTAATAAATTCCCCCTGGTCTCTGGGTAGTGAGATCGGACGCCCGTGTGTATTGTTGCGCACGTAAAAAATCCCTTGGCAGTTGGAAATCGAAAAAGAATAACCTAACGGCGCTGCCCGGGCAAAATTTCGTTAAAAATCTACCCAAAGTATTTCAGGATCCTCGGCGGTGCTACGGAGTTCGTGCACTGAGGTGAGTTTCTCCAGACTCACGTTTTAGTTAGGAGGAGAACGGAGCACTTATGGGTTGAACCCGTGTGCCGTGATATTGATCCATCTACTAAACTAAACTAAACTAAACTAAGCATCTGACTATAAACTTTTGTTGATCTATTATCGTGAGCTCAGTAACATAGTTGTAAGTATTTCCGTCTGTCATGCAGGAGTTCCAGGTTCGATTCCCCGCCGTGAAGGCAAATTTTTTTTTTCATTTTTCAGAAATTAATTAGGTAAAAGCGACTTTTTAGTAAAAAATATTAAACATTAGGAACTAAAATATATAACTGAAAAACTCAAAGCTTGTGAATAAATTGTGCTCTATGGATCTGCGAAAGCTGCCAGTGGGCGCAACCCCCAGTCAGTGAAGGAGTGATCAAATGTCGGAATCGATGGATACAATAGATGTCTTTGTTTAACGTGAATTTACTTGCCAAATGAAAAATCGCCCCAAATTAACCACCTTCTTACTGGCTCAAACTAAAATTGACTAGTGAGGAGACGCTGTGACATGTTTGTTAATTCCCGCAATTCGATTGTGAAATAAAAACTGAGCTTTATTCGCAATTCGGCTATGAATAAAACTGAGCTTTATTCACAATTTAATTATGAATAAAACTGAGCTTTATTCATAATTCTTCTTCTTCTTCTTCTTCTTCTTCTTCTTCTTCTTCTTCTTCTTCTTCTTCTTCTTCTTCTTCTTCTTCTTCTTCTTCTTCTTCTTCTTCTTCTTCTTCTTCTTCTTCTTCTTCTTCTTCGTCTTCTTCTTCTTCTTCTTCTGCTTCTCTTTCTCCTTCTCTTTCTCCTTCTCCTTCTCCTTCTTCTTCTTCTTCTTCTTCTTCTTCTTCTTCTTCTTCTTCTTCTTCTTCTTCTTCTTCTTCTTCTTCTTCTTCTTCTTCTTCTTCTTCTTCTTCTTCTTCTTCTTCTTCTTCTTCTTCTTCTTCTTCTTCTTCTTCTTCTTCTTCTTCTTCTTCTTCTTCTTCTTCTTCTTCTTCTTCTTCTCCTCCTCCTCCTCCTCCTCGTTCTCCTTCTTCTTCTTCTTCTTCTTCTTCCTTCTTCTTCCTCTTCTTCTTCTTCTTCTTCTTCTTCTTCTTCTTCTTCTTCTTCTTCTTCTTCTTCTTCTTCTTCTTCTTCTTCTTCTTCTTCTTCTTCTTCTTCTTCTTCTTCTTCTTCTTCTTCTTCTTCTTCTTCTTCTTCTTCTTCTCCTTCTCCTTCTTCTTCTTCTTCTTCTCCTCCTTCTCCTTCCTCTTCTTCTTCTTCTTCTTCTTCTTCTTCTTCTTCTTCTTCTTCTTCTTCTTCTTCTTCTTCTTCTTCTTCTTCTTCTTCTTCTTCTTCTTCTTCTTCTTCTTCTTCTTCTTCTTCTTCTGCTGCTGCTGCTGCTGCTGCTCCTTCTTCTTCTTCTTCTTCTTCTTCTTCTTCTTCTTCTTCTTCTTCTTCTTCTTCTTCTTCTTCTTCTTCTTCTTCTTCTTCTTCTTCTTCTTCTTCTTCTTCTTCTTCTTCTTCTTCTTCTTCTTCTTCTTCTTCGTCTGCGTTCATCCGGAGTTTTTTTTTCCGGATGTGACTGCGTTCTGCCTGTTTACAGCAGAGCTGCGTTCTTGCGCCGTTAGGCCGACACATCCGACTTCTCCGGGCATTTGTTGACCGGGTTAACCTTCCCGGGGTATTCATTATTCGATTATGAATAAAGTCTCCTAAACAGTAAGTGTACAGAAACGCAAGTTAACAATTCTTGAACTCGGCTGGTGACACAATTATTTGTAATGGGATGGATACCAATTCTGGAAAATTATTCTTGATATTTAAACAGCCAGAAAGGACTGACATATTGCCACAGTTTGATTATGAATAAAACTGAGCTTTATTCACAATTCAACAATGAATAAAAATCTCCCTTAATTGAGCGTTCTATAGAAGAACACAAAGACCTAAATATTTGCTTTATGGACGACACAAAGGCTTTTTATAAAGTAAGCTATGTCAACACGATAAAGATGCTTGCAGATGCACAAATTGATGGGAAAGACCTTAGACTTGCAAAAAACATATTGGAAACAACAAGCTGCCATAAGAATTGATAATGAAGTAGGTCAATATCAGCCTATTAAGTGAGGTGTGAGATAAGGATGTGTAATGTCTCCAGATATGTTTTTCCCGTAAAGTGAAAATATTTTCAGAAATATAGAAGACATGGAAGGGATCATCAATGTGGGATTATACATAATAATAATAGATATGCCGATGATACAGTTTTGATTGCAGACAATGAACAGGACCTGCAACGCAACATTTAGGAGATGTGGTTGTTGCACACAGTGAACAACTTGGGTTAGAATTAAAATATAAGAAGACACAGATTATGGTCGTCACTGAGAAAAAGGAAATACTACAATTTAATATACAAGTAAATGGGCATATTCTTAAACAAGTGAATCAGTACAGTTATCTCGGAACAGTCATAACATCACATAGGAGATGTCTTGAAGAGATTAGAACAAGAATCGCCATTGCGAAGGTAGCCTGTTGCAAGATGAAAAACATACTGACCAATAATAAGATATCAATTGAAATGAGACAAAGAGTGTTGAAGTGCTACATAGAACCTACAGTTTTGTATGGATGTGAAGCCTTGACAATGAGTAGCAGAGCTGAAAAACATCTGATGGTTGTAGAAATGTGGTTTTTGAGGAAAATGCAAAGAATACCATGGACAGACAGAAAACAAACTAATGAACAGTCCTTTAAGAAACAAATGAAGATCTTAAACTGATTAGAGACAGACGTAGACAGTCAACGAACATCCCTTGAAACAAGTAAAGAGCTTCAAGTATCTAGGAAGTATAATATCATCAAATGGCAGATCAGAAGACGAGATCGAAAATAGATGCAATAAGGCAAACCAACGCATTGGACAAATGGCACCAATACTAAAGAACACACATGTATCAATAACTACAAAGAAAGCGCTTTACAATGGGAGCCCCTATTCACAAAAATGTGTTTCTGGTCATGTGATTATACGGCACAAAATTGTGTGAATAATACGCGCCCCTATTCATAAAAATGTGAGAACTTGGTGACAACTATCTAGACTGACAGGGAAAAAAAAACAATGGGAAGGCAGAGAAGTAACTATCTGAATGAAGAAGTGACCGCGTGGCATGGTCGAGACAAGAACACAGAGTTGATCCATGATACTGTGAGATGGCGAAACATGCCCTCTCACGTTTATAGGCGTGTTTAATGATGATGATGATGATTAATATTAATGTAGACTTCGAAAGTGTATTTCCTTAGTGAATTTAAGCACAGAAGCCACACACAATATGTTGCACGATTTATTGCCGGGCTTACAGCCGGTTTTATGCACACAGAAAGAGTTAGTGTGAAATTACCATGCTATTAGTGCTTGGTCGTCCGCAAACAGGAGTTCTTTAATGACAGTAATGTTGCAACTTGCAGATGGTTCTTCTTCTTCTTCTGCGGACACAACCTTGTCATACTCAGAATCTTATGGTGAAGGGTTCTGAATGTTAAACGTTAACACAAAAAATTCGAACCCTGGCCGCCGCGGTGAGAGCGCGTAATCCTAGCCACCAGACCACTTGTGGCATACATTACAAGTTTAAGAAAAGTTCATCTCATCTCATCTCATCATGTTTATCGCGTACCTTGCGGTGTCGAGGTGAAGTATAAACATCGTGAGAGTGCCAGATTATGGGCTTCATATATCGATATTCCCATGGACTCTGCTATTCCCTCCGTCCAGCGTTTACGTGGTCGGTCTCCTCCTGTTCCCATCTGGTCTGTACATCGTTGCTTGTTGTGGTATGCTGTTGACTGGTAACTGTCGTGTCCTCCTTTAAAGTGTCGTCCCTGGAGTGAAGAGAGTCAACACCCACATTATAATATTATTTCCTCTTATCAATATCCTGGAGAATCCACCAGCTTCCGTCCAACACACTCCATCAGCCCATGGACACCTTTTCCTGTCACTCTCTCACTGTCGTACTATGCCCCCTCTCATACTTCCCCAACGCAACATACTCAACAACTCTTGCTTCTAAAAATTAATAAAGATTAATTTATTAAAAGAAAAGTGTAACGTATATGAGGCGTGTATGCGAAGAAAATGCGTGATGTGTTCTATACTGTGTGTATGATCGGACTTTCAGATAATAGCATAGTTTCTTCATTGCAAGGGCACACCACAGCACATTAAATCATAACCAGTGCACCTCACCCGGTGTCGAAACCCTTTTGCCGGATACTGACTGTCATCTGTAGCCACCTGGTAATCCATCTTCATGATCATCCGAAATAGATACTGTTAGTAAGTACAGGTTGATTACGGACTGGTTGCAAACTAACTTTGTAAGTTCCTATCGGTCCTAAAGAATGCACAAATCCTTCGTAATGTATTTAGGTTTTACTGTTAATGTTTCTACACTTGATCCTAACTAGTGTTCATATAGGTTCAAGTATATGTCATATGTAATATTACACGGGAATCTAGCACACGATGTGACTATCCGTTAATGTTCTCGTTCCTTAAACAATGTTTGTCTGATGTGTGATATATCAACAATCATCACCCCTCCTATGTGAACCATACCACGCAGGAGTCGTTATATTGGCTGGCTCTTCTGGGCCATGCCATGGTGAACCCTTCTGAGTATGAGTCCAGCGTAAACATATACCATCTTTCTTCTCGGACGTTATTCCTTTTCCGTTGTAGCATGATGGAACAGAATCCCCATTCCCAGTCCGACACATTTCATAGAGATACTTTAAGTCTTAACGGGGACCATCCCAAATAGAAGGGCTATTATTAGATCGTATGTTCTAGAACGAATTGGGGGAGGGCAGAGGTATGCGCTTGGTTTTCATTGGCTAATCAGTAATGAGCCCACGTTATTCCTGGGCCATATTTTAAAATCTAATTAGTTGAGCGGGGATTTCACCGGGAGCGGTAGCTAGTGTGATGTGATGACCCAACAATGCCCTTAAAGATTCAATAATATTGTTCTCTGGACAGCAGGTACCACTTTAAAACATACTTTGATGTTGTAGTTGTGCCTAGCGAACGAATGAGAAGAATATAAGAGTATTTTATGAATAAAATGTGAAAGTGGAAAACCTAACTTCTGTGCGCCAGTATTCTGGATAATGCTTCTTCAACCTTGACATGTCTTTCGCGCTGTATACTCCAAGTGCATATCAATCCCTTGTTGTGACTGGTTGCGTATGCTTGATGCAAATTCGCAAACCCAAACCCCTTGTGCATTCTTCATGCCTAGGATGACTTATTCTTAAATCAACTGTACCTTTGCTCTCGCGAGTTAACAAATGGCAGTTTGAATTAGAATGAGTGATGTAAACATGTACAAGTTCCTTTGTAAAACGCTGAGAATGTTGGAGTGAGTGAGTTGGTGATTTAATAAATAGCCTCTCACATTAGTAGAAAGAAAGATGCTTCAAATATCCATATGCAAACAGGACGGTGATGGCATGCCAGAATTGCTAAGTCCATGTGATACCTGGTGACTATAAATTACACTGTTACCTCTACTGTTGGATGGTTCATATAAACTAGTTCCTAAGAGAACCATAGGTGTGTGAACCTGTGTCTTAGTTGGCTGAATATAAGGTATGGCTCATGCAAATTTACAAGGACTAAACATGTTTTTCCACATATGTGCTCGGTGCATATGTGAACCATTGCTATGCAATTGAGCTTCTGTTACCTACTGTAGTAGACATGAAAATTACTCAGTGGGGTAAGAGCACATGATGATGATGATAAAGATGATGTACCTGTGAGTCAGGTCTGTCTGAGAAAAGGGGTGAGGTCTGGCATTGCTGAGTGAGTGTATATGGAATAGGACATTCATGCACCAACATCACAGCCATTGGAATGGATATCTGGTCTGCTAATTGGGTAAATGACATTAGTTAATACATAATGCATATTGCAGTTGTAAATGCCTATTTTCCATTTCCCTTCACAATGCTTGTCCCATGTTGCTATGTCACAATGATTGCTGTACTGTGTCTGGTCCTCCTTGTGCCCAGGTCTAATGTGGTTCAAACATGGTGGAACTTAGACCACATAAATGCTTGTAATTGTGTTAAGCTACCCTGTCTCAGCATATGGTCTTGTGATTACCACAGTGCATCACAGTGAAATTCACTACATCATCAACCTTAACCTTCCCCATCTCCATCTGTGTATGTTAATGTATGATAACATCATCTTTTAACACATGTGAAGAGATGTTGTGCCATTTTGTATTGACAGAGAACAGAGGATGGAGGAGAGGCATCCATATATCATCTGGGACAACTAAACAGAAGTCCTAGATCCAGATGTGACTCTATATCAAAATGTGGGAATATCAATAAGAGTTTTCTCTCAGCTCTCAACAGCTGAATGCATAAATGGGAGCATAACACCATCTGAAGCACTATAATAGTGGTGAACTGGACAGTGATCTTTGATTCAATCAAATGTCCACTGAGAACAACATGAAGGAACATTCAGAGTCAACTGGTGTAGTAACTTGGAGTGTTTGTTTATCTAAGACTCAACTTAGAAAATATCCAGCATGGTACTCACACAGTGATTGAAGAATGTGACTTGAAGTGTAGGCGAGATTGGACTGACTGAGGGGCTGCAGTATATTGGATTTTGTTCCTATCTCTGGGTTTCTTCAGCAAGTCATGTTCTGCATGTACCGAGTATACATCTCCCAATGTCAGGAGAGTGTTATCCTCAACTTTTGAAGTATCCCAGTATCAGCATTCACAGACAGTATGGTCAACGGTGAGAGACAGTATCATATCATCCTACCAAATCTTGTCTTCAAGAGGAATGAATCTGCCATGAAGCTTATTCTGGGAAAGCTGCTAACTGGAGCTAGTCCAACATCCATGCTGATGATAAAAGGATTCAACAGACCCAGAACAGTAGTTTCTTCCCTGAGTTGCCCATGGATAGGATTTCCTAAATTCCCAAGAGAAAGAAATGATGATATAGACTGATACTGTAACGGAATGGTGTAGTGGTGATTAGAGAGGAGAGGCGGAGGAGAGTTATTAGCTGGAGGAGGGTGTAGGAGTGTTGTATCATGTTTATCTGCATGCATGTTAGCATATTTGTACATTTTGTATGTACCCTGTTGAGGTGTTGACATGACAAATGAGATGAACAATGGTCATCACTAGACTCACCATCAGCTCAATAAACAGTATGATTGAACCAGTGTTTCAAGTAATGTCCCCAGTGAATTTCTTGTACAGTTGCTGTCAAGTGTTGTCTCTGGTGACTGTCTTAAGTGCTGTGGTTGGTTTTACATATTGTGAAAAGTCCTGTATAGATGTTGTCAAGTATCTCATGATGTCTATCTTGTACACTTGTGGTGTAAACAATTCCTTGTGAATGTATGTTCCACTGTTGTCAAGAAACTGTCATGTAGATGTCTCGTCCAACAGATGTAATGTACAGTTATTGTTGAAGTTTGTTTGTCTGCAAAAATTGAAGGACTACTTGAACTGATATAGGTCATACTGACAAAATAAAGAAAGAAAAGATCTATGTGACGGACGAACAGCACACTGGCAACATTATGTTGAGTGAGAGGGATCCTCAGTTGTCCAGGCGCTAATAGTTCAGATCTTTTCTGGCCTTAAGGGAACCGTTTACTTCTTTTATAAATTTCTGTGTAGATACATAATAGTCTCACAGTGGGGGTTGAGCCAAAGAAAGGTGGTTTTCCAACAAGGCTATTGCGGGAATGATTAGCTCATTTGAGTGACCTCTAGACAAAACGTGCTAAATCATATCCTTTATCTTGGTATTTATTATTCAAGATATATCTCCAGAGAACACTACAAACTAGGTCCTCTGGCAACTCAATCAAACATGTCACATCCGTAAGAATCATTTTAGAGTCCAACTGGTGGTCGTCCAATTGGAGTGCACTTCTTCAAAACCAGTGTTGAGTTTCCTGGTAACTGGTGGGGAACCTGTGGGAAAACCAACACATCATGTGAGAGCACTAGTCACTGATCCTACCGGCTGTGTGTAAGCTTATTACCCTGCTCTGTTATTACACAGCTAACTACTCTGTCAGAGAGCCTTATAGCTTCTCACCTACGTCCGAATCAGGCTATGATAAGGAAAGACCAATAAACAGAGTGCAACCTCAGTATTCTATTCACCCTAGCAGAGCCAATATCACGATTCTACTCTAACTAGTTTTCCTCTAACAGTGCTAATCATCACACTTTAGTTTTAACAAGGCTACAGTCTATATTAATTAGAACTAATAGACTATATTGACTACCTTATGCAAAACCGCCTCATTCCCGGGATGGCTACTACACTTTGCCATAACGACACATGCTAGTTAATATTAAATCAATCTAACACTGTAGAGCTCTCCCACAAATACGTCCATCATAATCCACGGTTTTGGTCAACTCTCTTTCTCCCAATCATGGTTTATGGCAAAACCTAAAATTGGTCACGTGACATGGTTGATGTCCTGTAGGTGTTATTTGGCCATATCATCCATTGTCAAGAATCTATTTTCCCTTGCCTAGTCACTGTCAAAGTTGTCATCACTTGTTTTGACTCCCCCAACAAACTAACGAGTTACTGTATGATCCCAACCACAGTTTTCCCCAACAAGCCGCCAATCTTGATGTTCCGGAAACTAAGAATTGACAGATGTACTGTTATCTTCCGTGCTGAGTACTTCCGTTTTCCCTCTGACTTGTTTATAATCTGTCAAAGCGATGTATGATTCAGCGCACTCACTTCCCCTATACATCTGCCACTGTTAATTTTGCCCGACATGTGATGGCCGACATCCGATTGCCACCATGATCCCACGGGTTCCATCTGTATTCAAATGTTGACAAACTGTCAAAGCGATGCAGGGACCCGTCTCACTCATCACCGAGTGTTCCCAATCCGTAGACCAGATGTAAACGTGCCGCTACTAATATTGTCCTGGGATTTTGACATCCGATTTGTTTATACTGTTAGTAAAATAGTTGTCGCTGGCAGCTAGTCCGTTTATCAGAAAGCCTCTATAATAATCAACTGGGTAAACGCAAGGTTTTATTTTGTGACATAGGCCCCCTCTTAAGAGAGTAGTCCATCTCACTCTTCTCCACCGTGCGTTTAATCCAGATGATTCATTCTTCTTCTTCAGGAGCTGGGTGTCTTGACAAGAAGTCCGCTACAACATTGTCCTTCCCAGGAATGTACTCCACTGTGAAATTATAAGGTTGAAATAACAACGACCACCACATCAACCGGGCGTTGAGCTTCTGAGAAGTAGCCAGGAACATCAGGGGTTGATGATCCGATTGGACTCGAAACTTAACTCCATACAAATATGGCTGGAATTTTTGCACTGCCCATACGAGAGACAAGCACTCTCTCTCTCTCGACGGTTGAATAATTCCTCTCCGCCTGTAGTAATTTCTTGCTTGCGTATGCCACAGGTTTCAAAACCGAAGCATCGTCCTTTCCTTCCTGTAAAAAAGCGGCTCCAATTCCAATCGCACTCGCATCTGTTCTCAACACAAATTGTTTGGAAAGGTCAGGGAGCTGTAATACAGGTTTGCTGACCAAGGCCTCCTTTAATTGACTATAGGCATTCTCAAATTCTGGTGTCCAAATGATTTGGTCCGGGAATCCCTTTTTCAAGGTTTCCGTCAACGGAGCTCCCAGTTCAGTGAAATGTGGGATAAATTTGTGGTAGAACCCACACAACGAGAGAAAAGATCGCACATCCTTCTTCGTTTTTGGCCTTGGTGCATTTCTGATTTTCTCCAGGTTCTTCTCTTCTGGGACAATGTGTCCTGGTGTGATGGTGTGACCTAGAAATTCCAGAGTCTGGTAACCAATCATGCACTTGGTTGGAAGAGCAGTAAGCCCTGCTTCCTTGAGCTTATTAAACACTCTCTCCAAGTATTGTAAGTGGTCATCCAAGCTGTCACAAGAAATCAGAATATCATCTATGAATGAGATGATGGATGGATCCTGTAACGGATCTAGTAAAGTCCTCATCATGCGTGTAAACACACTAGGTGCATTGCTGAGTCCAAAGGGCATGACTTTGAATTCGTAGTGTCCACTGGGTGTACTGAAAGCCAACAGTGGTCGAATCTCCGGTTTGACTGGTATCTGATAGTAACTCCGACTCAGATCCACCTTTGAAAAGTACCGAGCCTTATGGGGCCTAGCGAATAACCGAGTTGGATTCGGCAAAGGTTCCAGCTGAAATTGTTTGTGACTGTTCAGAAGTCGGTAGTCTATACACAACCGGTGTTCTTCACTTGGTTTCCGTAACAAAACTACCCCTGCATTGTATGGGGATGTGGATGGTGCAATCACGTCATCCTCCAGCAGTTTCTGTATTTCTTCCTCCAGGGCCTTTTCTTTAGAGAATGGCACTGGGTAAACCTTTTGGCGAACAGGCTCCTGTGTGGTCAAAGTCATCTCGAACTCAACCAACCTCATTCGTCCTGGTTTATCAGTCAGTATCTCCTTATGAGACTTGAGAACCTGGGTTATCCTTTCCCTCTCCTGGGAGGTCAGATCAGGGTTCACTTGCACATCATCCCTGTTGGTTTCCTGGTGTACCAAGGGATATTCCCTGCCCTCGCTGGTTCTCACTTCAGTCTCCACTGCAACTGACATTGCCATGAGATGATCTGCCTTGTCTCCGGGTCTCTCTTCGTATTTCCGCAAGAGATTGATATGGAAAATCTTCAACTTTCCCCGGATCCGGATTTGATAGTTGGTTCTGGATATCACCCTTTCCACGGGAAATGGTCCTTGCCAACCTATCTCCAGTTTGTTGTTTCCCGTTGGGAGTAGCAACAAGACTTTATCTCCCACCTCTAGAGATCTTTCTTTAGACCTACGGTTGTAATAAGCTGCATGTCTTTTCCTGGCCTTTTTCAAGTTTTGATTTGCCAGAGTCCATCCCTTGTGGAGTTTTTCTTTCAGTTCCTCCACGTATTTATAGGAAGAGATCACTTCTTCTGACGTCCCCTCTTCAGTCCAACTCCTCAACATGGCTTACAACGGTCCTTTGATTGGACGACCAAACAGCAACGTGGCGGGTGGTAGTCCTGTTGAGCCATGAGGAACTTCCCGATAGGCAAAGAGTGCTGCTGGGATATATTCATCCCACCTATCAGGTTTTTCCAGCGCTAGTTTCCCGAGCATTGTCATCAACGTGCCGTTGAAACGCTCTACTTGTCCATTGGCTTGAGGGTGGTAAGGGCTGGTATGTATGTGGTTAGAGTGAAACACCCTAAATACCTCCTCCATGAGTTTTCCACAAAACTGAGATCCATTGTCCGTCAGAATTTGATCCGGAAAGCCTAATCTGGTAAAGGCCTCCATCAGTGCGTCCGCCACTCTTTTCGAGTCAATCGTGGTCAACGGTATGGCTTCACCCCACATGGTACGGCAATCCACCATTGTGAGTATATACATGTTCCTCTTCCTAGTCCTGGGAAGTGGACCCACGATATTGATGGCTACCCTCTCGAAAGGAGAGTTCATGATGGGCATCTCACCCAACACCACCGGTGCTGTCCAGTGTTTCGGGGCCACCCTTTGGCACTCAGGGCATGACTTCACATACCGACGCACATCATCTGTCATTCCCGGCCAATAGTAATGGCAGGAAATCCGCTGCATGGTGGCGGCAATACCCATGTGTCCACTAAAGGAGATGGTATGCCCCATATGAAGAATCTGGGACCGGTGAGCTTTCGGGACGACCAACTGACCGTATAGGTTGTCTCCCCTTCCTGCTCTCCTGTAGAGTATCCTATTCTTCATGTAGTACTGCCCCCGTCCTGGTGGATCAGCACTTTTCTGCAGCTTTCTGTGGCAAGGACGTAAAGTATCATCCTCACTCTGGGCCGTTCGTAGCTCCCCCGGCATTGGGTTGGTCACAATTGCTTCTGCCTCTTCCGTTCTCGTCTGAGAGCGAGTCTGCATTGCTCCCATATGGATTGGCTCCCTGGGCATTCCCAGAAAGACATACCGAAAAACTAGGATGACTGGAAAAATGGGATCGGTCAATACAGCGGCCTTGATGGTGCCGGTGACGTACCTTGACCGAATCTCCACATTAGCAATGGGCAACTTCATGACTACAGCACTCTTCTGTGCAGGTTGTATCTCCATAGTTTCACCTGTGAATTGTTCTGGATGTACCAGATCCGCAGAAATCACGGCCTCCCCGTCCAGTCCTGTGTCGTATAAACACTCCACTTGACGACCGTTAACCTCTACCAATTCCACTACAGGTGGTTTTTCCTGGTCTGGAGTCTCTTCCTCGGCCTCGACCTGTTCGGTGGGCTCCACCTTAGGTTTCCCGGGGCACACGACGAATTGTGTGTCTCCTGACTTTCCCCTGCAGTCAATAGCAGTGTGCGTATTCGACTTGCATTGGTTGCACCATTTCCCTGTCCTAGATATTTTATTGCCGGACTTGAGTGAGCTCTCCTGGTGGCGAGCTTCCTTGTTGACCTTGGCATTTTCCGTGACAACCTCCTTGGAAGTCACTTGACATGCTGCGAAGTGAGGGTTCTTAGCCTTCGATTTGCAGTCCCTCGTATTGTGAGAGGGTGACTTACAAATTGAACACCACTTCTCCGACCACGGTCGTTTTGGTGTAGAGCTTGAAGTGCTCTTGCTTCCCTCCTTCTTCTCTGAACTATCCTCTGATTGTTGCACATAAGGTTCCCACTTTTTTGTTCCTGAGTTTTTGGCTTTCTTCTTGTCATGTTTCTCTTGACTTTTGGAGTTGGTGGAAAGGTTTTCCCCTGCCTCCCCATGTACCTCGACGAACCGTTCTGCTAATTTTGTCACGAGGTCAATACGTTCCGCTCCTTGTTCTCCCAGGAACGTCCTGAGAGGTTTAGACATTTGCTTCTTCAGCTGGTCGACCACCATGAGCTGTTCCAGACTCTCATAGTCATGTGCGAACCCAGCCAAATCCATCCACTTATGGAGATAAGATTTTAGACGCAAACTGTAGGCGGCAAACAACTCCCCCGGTTCTCGTTTCGCTGCTCGAAATTTTTTCCGGTAGGTATGTGACATAACCTCGAAACGTTTCAGCAGAGCCGTCTTTAACTCGTCATAATTGTTCTCATGTCCTGGTGGCAGGCGAGAATAAACCTCGTATCCGGTCCCGCTTAAACCATGGGATAGCTTAAGATTCCATTTGTTACGCTCCAGACCCATAGCAACCGACATCGCCTCGAAGCGTTGAAGGTACTGGTCAATCTTCTCTTTGTCCCCCTCGTAGACCGCTAAAGGAAACTTCATAGCATGGTAACTATGTCCACCTAATGGTGTTGAGCCTGGGATGGAGGAACCTCCAACTGCTCCCTCAGTTTCTCCATTAGATTGACTCTTCAACTCGAGTTCCCTCATCCGGTACTCGTGCTCCCTTTTCTGTGCTTCCTGTTCAGCTTCTAATTTCCTAGCTGCTTGCTCAGCTTCAAATTTCTTAGCTGCTTGCTCAGCTTCCAATTTCCTAGCTGCTTGCTCAGCTTCAAATTTCTTAGCTGCTTGCTCAGCTTCCAATTTCTTAGCTGTTTGTTCCAACTTCATCCTTCTCAATTCCAACTCGGTCTTTCGATCTACCCTTTCTGCTTGACGATACTCTCTCTCCACTTCCTGTATGTAATCCGTTAGAGCAGAGCCCGCCATTCCCATTTCTTCCCCCTTTGCCTTTAATTCTAACGTGGTTAGTTTAGGGGTGGCCATTATACAGAGAGGTAAGCTAGCAGGTCGAGTACAATATAACTGCAAATTACTATACAGATATATGAACAAGTACTATAAATCTAGATATTACCACACATAGCACATTCACTCAGTGACAAGAGTAGAATCAGGACCACAGACCTAGGCAGACGTGTGAAGTGTGAACAGGTAAGATATTAGTCCTAACCCCTATCCACATTCACTCTAGCTGGATTCTCCAAAATGATATCTCCCTCTTATAACTAAGGATCCCGTGTCAAGGGACCCCGTTGTCAGAAGATCCCACTGTCAAAGGTTCCTGCTTGCAGGAGATCTCGCTGTCCAAGGATTCCGTTTACGGGAGATCCCGCTGTCCAAAGATTCCGTTTACGGGAGATCCTGCTGTCCAAAGATCACGTTTACGAGAGATCCCGCTGTCCAAAGATCCTGTTTACGAGCCCCCAATAATGTCGTGTCCTCCTTTAAAGTGTCGTCCCTGGAGTGAAGAGAGTCAACACCCACATTATAATATTATTTCCTCTTATCAATATCCTGGAGAATCCACCAGCTTCCGCCCAACACACTCCATCAGCCCATGGACACCTTTTCCTGTCACTCTCTCACTGTCGTACTATACCCCCTCTCATACTTCCCCAACGCAACATACTCAACAACTCTTGCTTCTAAAAATTAATAAAGATTAATTTATTAAAAGAAAAGTGTAACGTATATGAGGCGTGTATGCGAAGAAAATGCGTGATGTGTTCTATACTGTGTGTATGATCGGACTTTCAGATAATAACATAGTTTCTTCATTGCAAGGGCACACCACAGCACATTAAATCATAACCAGTGCACATCACCCGGTGTCGAAACCCTTTTGCCGGATACTGACTGTCATCTGTAGCCACCTGGTAATCCATCTCCATGATCATCCGAAATAGATACTGTTAGTAAGTACAGGTTGATTACGGACTGGTTGCAAACTAACTTTGTAAGTTCCTATCGGTCCTAAAGAATGCATAAATCCTTCGTAATGTATTTAGGTTTTACTGTTAATGTTTCTACACTTGATCCTAACTAGTGTTCATATAGGTTCAAGTATATGTCATATGTAATATTACACGGGAATCTAGCACACGATGTGACTATCCGTTAATGTTCTCGTTCCTTAAACAATGTTTGTCTGATGTGTGATATATCAACAATCATCACACCTTCTATGTGAACCATACCACGCAGGAGTCGTTATATTGGCTGGCTCTTCTGGGCCATGCCATGGTGAACCCTTCTGAGTATGAGTCCAGCGTAAACATATACCATCTTTCTTCTCGGACGTTATTCCTTTATACCGTTATACCAACTCTAAGATTACACCTGTGATCTGCCATAGGGTTAGGACCCAAAATTGTCGTAAACGAAAAATAGAATAGAATCCTAGAAGCCGATAACTTAGAGAAACTAAGCGAAAAGTTGGCAACAGAGAGAAACGTCATTCTGACGTCACCAAACAACAAAACAGTGACTTTCTTGGAGTTTGAAATGGCAGGCTGTGCTGAACTTATCAAGACATGCGAACTGGCGAATTAATGTGTCAGGGTCTTAAACTTGGCTCGCTAACCTAACACATGTGAGACAGTACAAGTACAACGTGATTTGACTTAAGACTCAACGACACAACGTTCAATGGATTTATTTACAGATCATATACAGTACGATGATCACTACAAGATATACTTGATACTTCAATACACTTACATACACAATACAGCTCACAGTCTATCTCTCAAGACGTCCAGACACTCGACTTTCAGGCACAGAAACCACACAACGCCTTTCTCTCATCATGCGTCCATCCGAGTCCACGTCCCAAAGCTGTCTCCCTATAGCTCGCAACTTGCCTCCCACCTGAAGTGGCTTCACGAGGCATGCGTGCGTCTTGCGTCGTCCTTGTTGACCGCTGCCCGTCTCGTCAGCCAGCAACCTTGCAGGCAGGTAACTACTACTCGCCTGGCGGCGTAACGAAGTTACGGCAACCCTGTTGGGGACTAAGTCGCCTGGCGGGCGTAACGATGTCACTGCATCACTGCACTATCCTCTAGACTCTGACAAATGGTTTTACATGGACAAAGTGGCTGGAATCTGAGTTGAAGACATGAGAACACCTTCATACAAAATGATGCTGATAATAAATAAACAGTCCGCTGAGGAATTTGGATGGAATTCATAAACGGCGAGAAATAGACGAAGAAGAGAGTGAGAGAAGGTCGTCCACGGACATATAATGTAAGTCAGAACTAAAGCTCAACGGTAAGAGCTAACAGTAAATTACTGACATTTTAAGACATAATTACCGACCGCCCTGGAACTCTCTAGGCACGGTAAATGATGGATGCATGTATTTGTTACTAAGCAAATCCGATGAGCTGTCAGACGAAATAAACAGCGTTTGATGTTCGATTACTAATGTCTGCGACTCGATCTTATTCCTCCTTTGCATTTTCAAATACCAACGGCGCTGTTACAGTTGTGTTAAAGAACGAGCTGACATTTACATTATTCCTTAAACGTTCAAGAGTTATTTTGACAGAAGCGTCTTGGCATCATCTATTTCTTGTTCGCCTTCTTTTCAGTAATATACTTTGCTTATTTGATAGATGTCGTTCTTTTGAATTTCCTTTGTTCGTCTCTTTCTCCATCTTTTCATACAACTGGGGAGAGGAAGGTGGGGAGAGGGGATAATAATGACAGGATTTACAATTGTTTGGGTGCCCATCGACAAGAGTATTTGAACTCACCGATATAAGTATATGATCTCAGTTTAAAAAAAAAAAAAAAAATGGCCGGCGTGGAGTCGAACCCCAGTCTCCCGCGTGAAAGTCAGACACTACACTACCGAGGACACATAATGCCACAAACATTAATAATGTAGTCAAACGTTGGTCACGTGATCAGCCGTTTGCGAATAGGTCACGTGACCAGCCGTTTGCGAATAATGTCCCTGCATTTTTAGCAAATGTTTGCTTATTATCACTCCGTCTCACGATCAGGTCTCGCTAAATGTAATGTAATATTATGGTAAAGTTTCCTTCTATAATTTTTATATTAAATACAACGATAAGAAAGAAACTAAAATGTATATAAACGTTAAGCTCAGTATATGCAGCGAAGTTGACAATAATGTGACCAGCCAGAAGTAGACATCACGTGACTATTGACGGACGTCAGTCTCGGCGATCGGGACAAATCTTGAGCTACAGCCTACGATGGGTGACGTTGTAATATTCTGTTTTGGTAATTTGGCGGTGTCCAGCGTGTGCCGCGTGGTCCAGTGTTTATACACTCGCTTCACGCGCCAGTGATCCGGGGTTTGTTTCCGGGTCCGGTCAGGGATATGCACTACTGAAGAGCTCAACCGAGAGCGAAACTAGAGTCTAGTGCTTCTACATTGACGTGGATAGGCCTTAGGTTCATACCAGAATACGATCAGCGTTGCGAGTAGTGGATTGTGCTCAATATTTAAAAATCTCAAATCCCGAAACAAAAAATAAATCAGTCACGTGACTAGCCGAATAATCATGTGACCAGCCACAAATTTTTGTGAATAGGGGCTCGTATTGTTCAAAAATGTTTGTGAATAGTCACTCCGTTTTACAATACAATCTTTCTACCAACTCTATGCTACCAATGCCAAACTTGGACAATGACAGAAAAAGAGAAAAGAATAATCACAACAACAGAAATGATGTTCCGGAGAAGAATACTTAGTTAGTTAGTTAGTCGACAGATCATCCTCGTTGCACATCGAACCATTCAGTCCATAAGTGCTCGGATCCCCTCCTCAGCAAATCCCGCAGCGTGTAGCGGCTAACGACGCCAGTTCTGTGTTGGTTTATCAATCTTCTTTGGCTTCCTGCGTAGTGTTCTTGTTTGGCCACCCCTCTTTTAATTTGCTGCTCCCGCAGTCTGGCCATTGTTGTAGATTCACAGTCATCACTTGGTTCTCGCAAAAGTCTCACTTCTCGTAGAGCATTCAGAATGTCAGCCTGGTCCATGGCGCGTCCGCCCTCCACAGTAGCCTCACCTGCGAGCTTGTCAGCCCGCTCATTTCCTTGTACTCCCGCATGACCTGGCACGAAGATGAAACTAATCTTTGCCAGCCGAGACCGCTTCAGAGGCAGCAACCACTCTCTTCGGATCGACCCCTCCTCTATCCTCTTGATCATGTTCATTGAGTCGCTAAGGAAACAAGCCCTAGTGAATGTCTGTGTCTCGAGCCATGTTATTGCTTTACTTACTGCCATGACTTCCATGGTCAGGCTACTTGTGGTTTCAGTGAAAGCACCAGAGTCCTCCTTCACAATTCTCCCTCCGGCCCGAGCTGTAAAGGCCCATGAGCTTCTCACATGTCGGACGACCGACCCATCTGTGTAGATGACCGCGTCACCGTCTAGCGAATTCTCGAAAATCAACGCTTGTACTTCAGCCTCAACAGCAGCCGGATTTTCTTGTCTGCATTTTCTATCTAGTTGGATGCACACTGAAAAGGATGTGCAGAAGTCTGTTGGCACTTGCACCCACTCCTCGCCAGGTTCTAAGTCCTCAAGTGAACACACCTGTTGAAGAATGTCTTCGGCTTGACCCATCCACGACCGTCCTCTTTTTAACCTGCTGCCCTTCACCTTCCTAATTTCACTATGCAGTGGATGTTGTGTGTTTGCGTTAATTCTGAGGTAGGCGCGTGCCCTGCAAACTTGTATTCTCTCTTCAATGGTTGGAAAATCAAGAAGGTAGCGCATCGCCCTGCATGCTGTATCTCTTGTACATCCAAGAATAATGCGCATTGCTTCATTCTGTATCCTTTCCATCCTTTCTATCTGCTTATGGCTGAGAGTCAGGATTGCCATTGCATACTCCAAAACAGACATGACCAGCCCCTCGTACAGAAGACATAGATGGCGCTGCTCACAGTTTGCTGCCGCCATCACCCGCATCGCTGCCAAACCCCGCTTGGCCTTTGTTATCACCTGGTCTATGTGCACATTATAAGCAAGGCTTCGATCAAACCGTATCCCCAGGTAATTCATTGCCTGCGTTCTTTCCACCGTCTCTGAACACAGCATTACAGTTGGTGTTGGATTGTTGACAATATGATTATTCAACGAGAACCAAGTCACTGTTGCCTTTGTTGGGTTGACCATTGCCCCAGCTTCATCACACCAAGTACTTATGCGATTGAGTTCGGTTTGTAGTTCCACAGCTACCTCCTCTCTATCCTTACCCTGACGATACACTAAAACATCATCGGCATACGACAATGTCCTGCCAGGTCCAGTGATCTGCTCACTGGTGATTCTCACTGTATATGCGTTGAACAGTACCGGAGATAATGGCGATCCCTGTGGTAGGCCAGGATATATTGTTGTTGGTTCCGAAGTCCAACTGCCACATCTAAAAACTACTTTCCGTTGGTAGAGGGCTGCAGCGATCCAACTAAGGAGGAATGGACTTACGTTTAGTTCAAGAAGCTGAAACATTAAAACATCCAGTGGTACTCTGTTGTATGCGTCCTCAAGATCAATCGCTGCAGCAACGGTTTCAGTGCCTGCGTGGAAACCTTCATAGACATCCTGGGCAAAGACTGCTGCATTGGTCCAGGTTTCTCTTTTTGGACGGTACCCACCCAGGGTAGGTGGGAAAACACCTTGCCTCACTAGTTGGCTTGATATTTTCCTGGCAATTACCTTCTCCAGCAGCTTGCCTATTGTATTCTGCATGGTTATAATTCGATATCCCTGAATTTTTTTGTGGTCTTTGTCAGGCTTCGGCAAGGGAATCAGATAGCTGTGTAACCGGAGAAGAATACTCAAAGTATCAAGAAGATATAAGATCAGAAATGAAGAAATCAGAACTAAAGTGGGGATTATAGCAGCACTAGATTTTATTAGAAAGCAGCAAGTCAAATGGTTTGGCCATGCAAGTAGGTTACCAGTCAACAGCATATCACAACAAGCAACGATGTACAGACCAGATGGAAACAGAGGAAAAGGCCGACCACGTAAACGTTGGACGGAGGGAATAGCAGAGTCCATGGAAATATAGATACATGAAGCCCATAATCGGGCACTCTCACGATGTTTATACTTCACCTCGACATCGCAAGGTACAAGAGGAACATGATGAGATGAGATGAGTAGACAGTCAAAATTGTTTGGGCATGTTTAACATGTTATGAGAAGAAATGAATTGGAGAATTTGGTGACAACTGTCAAGATCGAAGGGAAGAGACCAAGGGGAAGACCGAGAAGTAAATACCTGGATGGCTAGGCTATATGGCATGGTCGTGACAGAAACACGGAACTGATCCACGACTCTGGTGAACGAGTGAGATGGCAGAACATGAACGCCCACGCTTATCGGCATGGCACATGATGGATGGATGGTAAAAAGTTCGTGTTTTAATTATTTCTCCTTTTTATATTTGTAACGGAATCTCCACAGCTAAGATATTTATGTTTTTCGAAAGATTCCACGTTGTGTTCAACTGCGGTGGTCTGTATAACGTTTAACTGTCTTTGTCTATTGTTTCCCTTGCTTTATAAAATTGTTTGGCAACCCGGCGCCCTCTGGTAGTTTTTCCCCAACATCTCAGCGTACAACAATGGTTTTCAACTTGTGACATGTATATATAAGGGACGTTCTATCCATGTTTGTTAATTCATTCATTCAGTAGCATGTCATTTGCATAACCTCGCTCCCATAACAACCTTCCTGAAAACCGCTCGATCATAAGCAAGATGTCCCTCGTCTGATACACCAATCTGGAGATCATCCGCCACATCCTGCACCTATCTTCTCATTGGCCTTCCTCTTCCTCTCTTCCCAGGCATATACCCCTCCATTATCGTTCTCTCCAAACTTACGTGACGTTTCAAATGTCCAAAATATTTCAATTTTCTTTGTTTTATTGTCTTTAATAGGCAACCTTCTACAATATCCAGCACTCGAAGTATGGATGTATTTGTTCTTTTCTTTACCCAAGATATTCTTAGAACTCGCCTATAACATTTATATTCAATGGCATTTATGCGCTGTTCAGCTTGTTTAGTAAGTGTTCAGGTCTCACAGGCGTATGTTGCAATGGGAAAGGTGCATGCTCTTAAAAATCTAATGTTTGTAGTTCTGTCTGTCCCACTCCATAATTTATTCAGTTATTTTAGTCTTTGAAGAGCAATTGATAGTCGTCGTTTAATTTCTTTTATTGTGTCACTGTTGTTGGCAATCAATGACCCAAGATATTCAACATTCTCCACCACTTCCAATTTTTCCCCATTAACATATATTTCTTTCTCCATAGTAGTTTTATGTCTATGCATTATAATATGGCATGCATGTTTATACGGTAGTGAAAATTGAGAGTGATTTCTTCATCATTAACGCTGTCTATTGTTGTTGTTGTTGTTGTTGTTGTTGTTGTTGTTGTTGTTGTTGTTGTTGTTGTTGTTGCTGCTGCTGCTGCTGCTGTTGCTGCTGCTTCTGCTAGATTCAATATGTTCAAGTTGTAGACTTGAGAATTTATCGATTAGTGAAATGATGTACCACAATGTGAGATACGAGTAAATGGGCATATTCTTAAGCAAGTGAATCGATACAGTTATCTTGGCACAGTCATAACATCCGATGGGAGATGCCTTAAAGAGATTAGAACACGAATTGCCATTGCGAACGTAGCCTTTTGCAAGATGAAAAACATACTGACCAATAAAAAGATATCAGTTGAAACGAGAAAAAGAGTGTTGAAGTGCTACATTGAACCTATACTTGTGTATGGATGTGAAGCGTGGACAATAAGCAGTCAAGCTGAAAACCAGCTAATGGCTGTAGAAATGAGGTTTCTGAGGAAAATGCAAAGAATACCATGGACAGACAGAAAAACCAATGAACAAGAAACAAATGAAGATCATAAACTGATTAGAGTCATTAGACGTAGACAGTCAAAATTGTTTTTGCATGTTATGAGAAGAAATGAATTGGAGAACTTGGTGACAACTGCAAGATCGAAGGGAAGAGACCAAGGGGAAGACCGAGAAGTAAATACCTGGATGGCTTGGCCTCGTGGCATGGTCGAGACAGGAACACGGAGCTGATCCACGACTCTGGTGATCGAATGAGATGGCAGAACATGACCGCCCACGCTTACCGGCATGGCACATGATGGATGGATGGAAATTATGTTATAAACTACGAAATAAACTACAAACATTCACTAACTGGTGCCTGCGTAAAATAGAAGAAATGAAATGGCATGACACGATCATAAAGCTCATGGACAGAACTAAGCAAATATCAATGAACAAAAAGGTGAAGGAAAGATGCTGGCCATGGATAGATCATACATTGAGAAACCCCGAGAAAAGAATAACTAGAAAAAACCTTATTCTGGAACACATAGGGAAAAAGATATAGAGAAACGTCTAAAAACTCACGGAGAAGTGAAATAGGAATCGAAATGAACAATATGTAAAGGACACGGACAGGGCTGCATGAGATAGTTAAAGATAGGAAGACTTGGAGTGAGATGGTTCATGTTTCGGCTTTGCAATTATGGAAGCCTCCTTGGTTGGCGGGGAATGCCCATGATCTACCCCTGCCTTCCCTTGAGGGCTGACCGGAATATCTTCGGCTGCTCTGAGTAGATAAGCTGGGATAGGGATAACACCTCAACTGTAAGAGTCGAGAAAGCGACCCAAAAAGCCCGAATGGGAATATTGTTTGGCTTTTAAACCCATCTCGTAGAAAGTCCGAACCGGAAGATCGCTGAGTGGATGTCGTTTGCATCCTAACCTTTCGTGGTTTGCGCGGGGAGCGGCCTGTGGCCAACGAAATGCCCAATATATGGAAGTGAGGAAGCGAAGCAGCCGTGTGCAGGACGTGGCGGTTCCTTGAATGAGCACAGTACCAATGCGCTATGTGTCGGTTCTCCACTTATGGAAACCTCCTTGGATGGCGGGGAGTGCCCATGGTCTACCCCTGTCTTCGCTTGAGGGCTGACCGTGATGTCTTAGACCGCTTTAACTTGACCAGCTGGGATGTGGACGGCACCACAACAGTGAGAGTCGAAAGTCCTTCAAAACACCCGGGGAGGCTAATTTGGTCAACAAACACCAGCTAAAGTTGGATGTGTCGGCCCAAGGGCGCAAATAAACAAGCACAACGCAAAAACGTCCGAGTGAGAGTGGAATGTCCTTCGAATTTCCCGGGAAGGCTAACCCGGTCAACAAACGCCCGCTGAAATCGGATGTGTCAGCCTACGGGCGCAAAATCGGGCACAACGCAATTACGTCTGGAAAAAAAAAACACACACACTCCGGATGAACGCAGAAGGAGGAGGAGGAGGAGGAGGACCAAGAGGCTCGAGAAAACAACACGACAAAATGTCTATGTGAAACGAATGTACTGAGCCACAGGCTTCACAAAACAGTGCAACGCAATTCAGCATCATCAAATTGATTGTCTTCCTCTTCTTCTTCGTCTTCTTCTTCGTCTTCTACTTCTTCTCCTCCTCCTCCTCCTCCTCTTCCTCCTCCTCCTCCTCATTCTTCTTCTTCTTCTTCTTCTTCTTCTTCTTCTTCTTCTTCTTCTTCCATTTACCCCAATGACGTGTTGGCTGGAAAAGGGAGGGTGTTTGTGTAAAGATCTTTTATGTACGCCTTCTAATGCTCTTTGTAAGTTGGTATTCATTTCTCTAAGATTTGTCTTGATACAATCACTTCACCTTTAACGTGGTCTTTCCCTTGTTCAGTGCCCATTATATTTCTTCTGCGGTTCTTAATATGCACAATTTACTGAATATTTCTCTTCTTCTTCTCTTCCTCCATTACCTCAGCGAAGTGTAAGGGAAGATGTAAAGATCTGTTATGCGCCCTTTATAATGCTCCTTGTAAGTTAGTATTCGCGTTTTTCTAAGATTGTTATTGATACGATCACTCCATCATTTCCGTGGTCTTTCCCTTGCTGTGTATCAATTACATTTCTTCAGTGTGACTCTTTGTGATAGATGGCACCAGTGCATTGTGGTGACGTGGCCAAACATTTAATCCGTTGCTCTTTAATGAAGTGGATGATTAGTTTCAGACCTAATCACCTTGTAATTTCCTCATTCCTAATTATATCTCTCGCAGTTATCTCGCAGCTCATCTAAGACATGTTCTCCCCGATGTTATGATTTGGCACTCGTTAGTTGCAACAAGTGTCCATGTTTGATATTTTTAGTATAATGTCGGCCAAAAAAAAAAAAATAGTAAAAACTAATATGTATTATTTCTTCTGAGATTTGCTTTAGTACGTATAGGTATCTTTCTGTGCGGTAGAAGTGGCACTAGTTGTTCCAGTACCAGATTTGCCGTTGTACAACGTGGGTTGATTTCTCTATCCATTATGCTGACGATTAATTATATATAATTTGCAGTCATGAGTAATTACGTGATTAATATATGTTATACCTATTAGTGTTTACCACACACATGAAAATATCTTCACCGAGACATGTTATTGTTTGTCCATCAAGAATGATGATAACAATTCATTTCACCCAGTGGTGTTAAAAGTTTGGAGCCGTGAGTTCTAAGATGGTTGCTAATGCCTGATTTGGCTCGAAATGATCATTGACAATGTGGGCAAAGAATGCTTGACGTTCCAGAAGGAGGATCTCCTGCAGTCGTGTTTTTATTATTCCAGCCTTGTTTGTTTTGTTTTGTCAAAGCTCTTGCAGTCCTGTTTGCTTCCCAAGTGACTACACCCCTGCGTAATGATATACGCCACGAATTTCGGTCTTTGGCAGAAGTCTCTCAAGTGTCGTGATGAATTCCTAAAGCTTTCAGTGAGATCTGCAGAGTGTCTTTAAAGCGTTTCCTCTGGCCGCCTTGGGAGCGTTTAACACAGCGCAGCTCACCGTAAAAAAAATCATTTAGGGAGCCTGTGATCTGGCATGCGAGTCAAGTGACCAGCCCAGCGAATCTGATTCTTCATTAGTAGAGTGTGAATACTGGGCGATCTTTCTAAGACGTCAGTGTCTGGGATCTTGTCTTGCCATTTAATCTTCAATAGCTTCCTAATGCCCGCTTCGTGGCGAAGGGGTTACGGACGAACTTCGTAATCCCGCATACCCGCGTTAGAAACACGGCAGTGGGCGATTTGGTAGTAGACCGCCTTACGTTGTTTTTTATGAAATGGTATGAGTGCCAGCCGTTTATAAACCGTTGGCAACACTACTGAACGTAAACGTGCCCAAAAATCACGAACAGCCAAAAAACGTTGGGGTTGACTGCTAGGTCCTGTAAAGGACATGCAACTAACTTAACTTAAGCTTCCTAAGGCAGACTACTGTGTGGAAGTACTGAGACATAAGTTAAATGTGGTAGTAAAGCGCACTGTATGGCCAGCATAGCGGCGTGAGGTCAGGCCAACTATAATACTATGTGTGTCCATTTATGTAATCGTCTTAGTGGCCTCAACGGTTCTCCCCATTTATTTCTTATGTTTACGTGTACATTATTAGAACCGACCAATCATTTCTCTTCTATTAATGTTTGTTCATATATACTCGACAACAGCATTACGGTCTGATGTGTTTGTGTGTTTGTTATTTGACCTATGCTGGTTTAAATATAAATTATGAGACCTATGAAGGTATCTCAAAGGTTTGATGCGAATTCTGTCCGTATTCCATAGTTGTTTGGTTCATGTGTATGATAGACACGACCAATGAAGACACTTTTACGAGTGTCTAGTTGGTCGTGCGTCGAAGTACACTTGTTCCTGCAGCGAGGCGCCGTCGTCATTTGGAGGCGACAGGTTCGATCCCGGTTGGTAACTATTATAGCTTTCAAATTTTATGTTGTCTAGTGCGTCTTCTAATCTCTATTTCCTTCTTCTTCTTCTGTGAGTGCCAAATAATACTATGTGTGTCCATTTATGTAATCGTCTTAGTGGCCTCAACGGTTCTCCCCATTTATTTCTTAGTGTTTACGTGTACATTATTAGAACCGACCAATCATTTCTCTTCTATAAATGTTTGTTCATATATACTCGACAACAGCATTACGGTCTGATGTGTTTGTGTGTTTGTTATTTGATCCTATGCTGGTTTAAATATAAATTATGAGACCTATGAAGTATCTCAAAGGTTTGATACGAATTCTGTCCATATTCCATAGTTGTTTGGTTCATGTGTATGATAGACACGACCAATGAAGACACTTTTTTTGGAGTGTCTAGTTGGTCGTGCGTCGAAGTACACTTGTTCCTGCAGCGAGGCGCCGTCGTCATTTGGAGGCGACAGGTTCGATCCCGGTTGGTAACTATTATAGCTTTCAAATTTTATGTTGTCTAGTGCGTCTTCTAATCTCTATTTCCTTCTTCTTCTTTGTGAGTGCCAAATAATACTATGTGTGTCCATTTATGTAGTAGTAAGTAATGAACCTTACACTAGATATATGGTGCTACCCCCATACGTCTAGAATCCAATCGGCGCTCGATGGGAGATGTGGTCAGTATCACATCGGCCGTCTTAGCTTCCCAGAACACTATATGGTACCCATTATATGTTAGGTAGACTTGGACATCCCTGTCCAAAAAAAATTTCCTTTTGATGGGGATTCGAACACACAAACACCAGGTCGACAGGCGAACATACTAGCCAATGTACTGTCACTGTCCTGGTGTAACGTATACTTATACTTACCGAGGTCTTGAGATGCACAATTATGAGAACCCCTGGACTAGCTACTTCCATTGATTCAATGCACTTCACAACACAAGCTCTTCAGCCGTGAATTGCCAACAATAAAACATCTGCCAACAGCGCGCGATCAATGCTGCCCTGTATAATTCAGTCTGCTGGGAGGCTGCTAGATGCACTATATCTTTGTTTGTCATTGCATCGCCTGTAATTATTTTGTAAGGCAAAGTGAGCGTACCGAAAATTAGAGCCGGCAGTAAACTTGTTACAGTTTGTAGATTACGACGTAGCAGTAGGCAATGGTGATTTCTTTTTAATAGAGGCTTGGCCGTAGAGAGTGATAAACTCTTTAAGGGAATACAAGTTGTTTTCTTTTAAACTTACATTTCGGTGCGTCGCAATTATCAGATTAAAATACAACTCTTTCACCATTACCTCTTATGGACAAATATCCATTTCAAATTAATTTCTGAGATGTGGCTGATTTGGTCACCCTGGCATGGGCCCTTATTATAACTTCTCTTCTGAGCTTGAACAGAGCAGAGGCAATGGAAAGAAAACAACATCAATCAATCAGGCGCCGTCACCACAATGAAGGTTGGCTGCAATGGATCTCCAACACTGGCTATCTCTCGCCTTGACTATACGTTCTGTCAGACTGCTGTTCGTCAATCTCTTTATATTATCTTCCCACTTGCATCGCTGTCTACCTCTTGCCGACTTGCCTTCAACCAGTCTAGTTTTATAAGAGTGTTATGTCTTTTAGCGTGGCATAAATATTTCTCGCTTCTTTTTTATTAGTTAGTTAGTTCCAATGACCAAGTACTACAGGAGACAAATGAAAATGTAAACTGATTAGAGAAATTAGACGAAGACAATCAAAATTTTTTTGAACATGTTATGAGAAGAAATGGATTGGAGAACTTAGTGACAACTGGCAAGATCGAAGGGAACAGACCAAGAGGAAGACCGAGAAGTAAATACCTGGATTGCTTGACCACATGGCATGGTCAAGACAGGAACACTGAACTGATCCACGACTCTGGTGATTGAGTGAAATGGCGAGTCATGACCGCCCTCGCTTTCAGGCAGGGCACATGATTGATTGATTGATTGATTGATTGAGTTAGTCGACAGATCATCCTCATTGCACATCGAACCATTCAGTCCATAAGTGCTCGGATCCCCTCCTCAGCTTGCATGCTTGTGTTCGTTGGCTTGAGCTCCAACGCGAAGTCCTGTATATGTCGGATGAAGGCATCCTGTTGTCCAACATCAGTGTGATGTCATACAGGACCTGAGTTTTGCGTGAGTATCCGTTGTCCCATGTCTGGCTTATTGGTGTGCAGACTGGTGGTTCCTCGCCGTACAGGCAGACACTCTCCGACTTCGGAGGAATCGGCGATCCTACTGACTTTAGCCAGGACCCCGAAAGGACCTGTTGCCCAGGACGCTCGACGAGGACGCGTCAATAGGTCTTGGCCAGTATGTAACCCGGCCCTGGTGCCTTGGAAACACCTCTGCATCCCACCCTACTCAGCAAATCCCGCAGCGTGTAGCCGCTAACGACGCCAGTTCTGTGTTGGTTTATCAATCTTCTTTGACTTCCTGCATAGTGTTCTTGTTTGGCCATGTCACGGAAAAAACTGCAGTTTAATGATTCCTTGATAACTTACATATTAAAATACAAGGAAGGAGAAGGGTTAACAATCGTGTACTTCATTCTGAGAGGAGGACGAATAAAAGATCATTGACCGACACAGATATGAAAATAGGATACAGGTGTTCGCAGAGTCATTGCCTGACCATCGGAACGGACACGGAGAAACGGGACGATCGCGCTGGGGACACACGACCGGAGAAAACGATCAACGAGTGAAGTTGCTTTGAAGTATTCGCGTACGGGGAAACTCAGGGAACAGCGTAACAGCGAATGAAACGAGCAACTAATCACTACGTGAATTCACCGCCTTGTGATGTACAGGATACGTCAAGATGCGACTGTTGATGTATGGACATCCAACAATCACGGAAGAACGGGAGGCCCAATATAAATAGTAGCAACTGGGGTTGCTAGTTAGTGTGTGTTCCAAACTGGGCTGAATGAGATATGCTCCTGAGTGGGGAAAGAAATACACGTCCCTAATGGTTTAAAGAAGAGGGGATATTAGTTTGTTATTCGCTAGTGTATTTCGATTCCAGGAACATAAGTGCATATATAAGGTATTAATATCTTAGTGTAATAGTAGCATAGGGATATAGGTGTTTGTTCTTAACGTGTGAAATTGCATTCGTTTATCTAGTCGTGTAAACTTTAGTGCACTCAGAAATCGTATGTCCGTATGTTTTTCGGAGGCTTTTCAGTATGGTTAGAGAAGGACTCTCACATAAGAAAATTATATGAAGCAGACTCATATCACCAGATTACCTATCTTTTCCACAGGTTCCAATCCCCCTATTGAAATCAGAGAAGAGATGAAGGGTACTACACTTGAGCAAATAAAGTACCTACTTAGAACCAACAAGAACATAGACATGTTTTAATAGGAAGAAGTGATAACTTAACGGCAAATACAGAACACTGTATGCTCAAACGAATATACAACTAAAACCCTTAAAAGGAAAAGACGTTAACCTGTGGCAAGCAGGGATACTTAAAACTGCATGCAATTGCACTGTGCCGAAACATTAAACTTTGTTAACCATAGACATGGTGTAGAACAGTCATAGTAACTCTAGACAATGTTGGATAGTGGCGGTGTGTATTCAGAGGTGGATTATAATACATTCCAAAACGGGAAATATATGAACTTCAGTGACTTACCAAATCGGATTATTTTCTGGTGATAAGACATTGAACAGTTGTTTTCTTCAAGAATTGGATTAAGTCCAGACTCAAGCAGGAGGAGATCATTCAGGGTGAGATCACTCCATGTCTGTGTGTGCTGTCCTGTGTTTTGGCTGACAGAAGAGGCGAGAAGAACTACGGCACATACGAAGTCAACCGTCCAATCTTGCATTCACACTAGTAGACAATACCAACTACATATACACAGTCCATACATACACCATACATAGTTTTTATTAATAAATCTTTTATTTATCGTTGAAAGGAACTGTTGTCGGAGTATGTGTTGAGGGAATAACAGAGAGAGTGAAAGAAATAGATATATGGAAGGGAAGACAGAAGGGAGGAGTGTAGACAGAAGTCAGTCAATAATCTCAACAGATAATAAGTTTGAAGATGTGCTTGTTGATTCCACATTCCTCCGGGGAAAACAAGTGACAGGCCACACCTCTTTTAATTTGCTGTTCTTGCAGTCTGACCATGGTTGTAGATTCACAGTCATCCCTTGGTTTTCGCAAAAGTCTTCATCAATTCTCTTTTCATGCCAAGTATTTTTTTCCCCTAGAATTTCTGTATTTATTGTTTTTGTTTCCATAAAATACGACACATTCTTCTGTATATCCACATCTCTCGGGGCCTCTATTCGACTCTCAATTTGCTTGTTCAATTTTCAGGCTTCCGCAACATCACAACCCTCAGATTAAAATGAGCATAATCTGGAAAATGAAGGGTGTGTGGTAGTTAAGAAAACTGTTCCTCATTGGCACAACTAGCGTGATGAACGTGGTTTGCGCCCAAAATGTGGCGCAGGTTGAGTAGAATGTAAGAGCTCAGATAATATTTTAACCTCTGAATCTTTCTTCTCAGAAGGGTGTGGGTGTTATGTTAACTCTATCTATTGCAAGGTATAGTGAGTTAACGATTTCTATTACAAATAACTGTGCTTTAAGATTTTCAATTGCAAATAATATTGCTTTAACTGTTTCTATTACAAGTAATTGCTCTTTAGTTCTTTCACTTGCAAAAAAATTGTGCTCTAAATCATTACAGGGAAATGTGTTTTAACTCTTTCGGTGCAAATAATTGCCCTTACACCCTTTATATTACAAATAAGTGTGCTTAAACTCTTTCTATTACAAAGAATTGTCCTTAAACTCTCTCCGTTACAAATAAGTGTATTTAAACTCTTTCCATTACAAATAATTGTGCTTAAACTCTTTCCATTACAAATAAGTGGGCTTAAAATCTGTCAATTACAAATAAGTGTGCTTAAACTCTTTCCATTACAAATAAGTGTGCATAACCCTTTCCATTACAAATAAGTGTACTTGAACAATTTCCATTACAAATAAGTGTATGTAAGCTCTTTCCGTTACAAATAAATGTGCTTACACCCTTTCCATTACAAGTAAGTGTGCTTAAACTCTTTCCATTACAAATATGTGTGCTTAAACACATTAGATGACAAAGATCTGTGCTTTAACTCTTTCTGTTGCTAGACATTATGTTTTACTCTTTCTAAAGCAATGACTTATGTTTAATAGTTCGATTGCAAGAAATTATGTTTTACTCTTTCGATTGCAAGGAATTGTGCTTTAACTCTTTTCATTGCAAGGAATTATGTCACTATTTCTTTTGCAAGGAATTATGTTTTACTCTTTCCATAGCAAGACATTAACTCTTTCTATTGCCCCTAACGGTGTATTAACTCTTTCAGTTGCATGTAATTGTGCTTACATCATATTGATTGCGATTGCCAGTGCTTTCATTCTTTCTATCACAAGTAAACGTGCTTACACTCTTTCGATTGCTTGCGTGGCAAGTGGAAAGCACTCTTCACTCTGCACCCTACCGTTAGAAAACTCAATAAATTAGTTATAGGATTCTTTTCAGCCAGAGGTTGGGACATGATCTCCCACCCTACACAGTTTAGTTTAGTCGTTGGATCAACATCACGGCACACGGGTTTAACCCATAAGTGCTCCGTTTTCCTCCTAACTCAAATCTGAGTCTGGAGAAACTCAGCTCATTGCACGAACTCCGTAGCATCGGCGAGGATCCTGAAATACTTTGGGTAGATTTTTAACTTCGAAATTTTCGCCCGGGCAACGCCGTTATGCTACTCGTTTTCGATTTCCAACTGCCAAGGGATGTTTTACGTGCGCAACAATACACACGGGCGTCCGATCTCACTACCCAGAGACCAGGGGAAATTTTATTACTGGAAGTCCACGTGGATTTTTTAAATAAATCCCGGTCCTCACCGGGGCCTGAACCCGGGACCTCCAGCACTCGAGGCGGACACCATACCTCGAGACCACGCAGCCCCCCCTAAACCTCAACCTACACAGTGAGCAGAGACAACAGCCAAAAACACTCTGACCGAGAAAACAGCACAAAGAAAGAATCAATTAACTACATAAACTAAAATTACTTGAATGGTAACATAATCAGAAATATTTATTTACTCAGGCAATAAACTACATTTGTTGACAATAGAAAGCATTCAGTGTCAAACAACAAGATTGTATTCAACAGTGTCTTAAACAGTTAAAAATAGCCTGGCCATGAAAACAGAATAAACAAAGACTAGCCTAAATATACAAACTAAACTTATCAAGAATGGTAACACAACAAATAATATTTCTTTATTGAGGCATTAAACCAGGTCTTTTTAACAAAATGTATTCATTCAAATGTAAAGGAACATAACTTTACCCCAGAATTTCTCAGCAAAGATGTCATACCTGCAAATATTACGATTTAGAAAGAAACGTAGCACAGTTTGTGCACTGAGTCAACACACACGACATTGCACGGTGAAAAGTTGCCATTTCAACACGTATTAAAATCAATCAAACACCACTGAAAGTATTACTCTGAGAAAAGACCAAATAAATACCAACAAAGAGGAAATCTATGTGTATGAATTTTTATGACTGCTTCGACTTTGCAGCTAAAGTTTCCTACAGGATTATGTAACAAAACTTATCAACGAATTAACTTCTTGAATTCCCCTGGCTTTCATCACTTTCCTGTGTTCTGCGAAGTTTCTGGTCTGACAAACTGCAAATCTGGTTATATCCCCGCACAAACTGACGTAAGTCTGCAGCATGCAGCAAGATGTGGTTAGAACAAGTCAGGAAAACAACCATTGCAAAGATGGATCGATTAGCACTTTGCACTAATGAGAAGTGAGCAGTGGTAAATTGGATCGATGATGGTTAAAAGACTCAACGGATCAATGTGCTGTTGAACTGTGAATTTTTTTTTAAAAATCAGATCATATGTAACAGATATTGTCTGAAATTGCTGCGCAGTTTGGTGGCTGTTGATTCGACTTTCATGAGTAAATTCCTCTTGGAACAACCATAACATTTGAAGGAAGGTGCCTTGTAGAGATTATAACAATTATCCCCATGGCAAAAGTAGCTTCTTACAAGATGAACATCATTGTCATAAATTTAAAAAAAAAACAACTGCTATTCAGAATGTACATTCTTGTATGCGATTGAAACATGGACAACTCACATGCAAGCTGAGGAACATGTCATACCTGGTGGAAATGTGTTGGATGAGGAAAATGTAAAGAATACAACGGGCAGGCAAAAGAACGAATCAAGCATTCCATCAAGAAATAGGTGAAAATCGTACACGCATGAGAGAAATTTAATTTTAAAGTTGCATATCCTTTACAGGACGTCGCAGTGAACATCAGCATTTTACTGTCGTTGTTGATGTCTTGGCAAGTTTTACGTTCAGTAGTTTACCATTGCTTTATGAACGACCGACCCCCATGCCAACGAGTTAAAACCAGCGCGACACGTTCTGCTTCCATATAGGTCACTGCTGTGTTTCGAACGCGGATAAGCGGTATTTCGAATCGCGACGGAAACCGCATCGCCACGGAGCCAGGCTGAAAGTAATTAGACGTATATGAACACAGAAGCCACAAACAATATGTTGCACGATTTATTGCCTGGCATATTTCGCTGTATCTCGTCAGGTACATACTGAAGAGTTACATATATGAAGTGAATACGCGAATAATACTTAAACTGAAATAATTAAAACACATAATCACAGGTACTATTCAAATGTGGGACATCTGTTATCCCTACATTAATTTTAAATGTAACACGAACTCCTTCTTTTGCACAAAACCGGACGGAATCGCCTAATTGCTAACCCCTCACTAGGTTAGTTTAATTTATTCGACGGATCTACATCACGCACACGGGTGTAACCCATAAGTGCTCCGTTGTACTCTTAACTTAAAGCCTGAGTCCGGAGAAACTCAGCTCAGTGCACGAGCTCTGTATCACCGGTGAGGATCCTGAAATACTGTGGATATATTTTTAACTCAACATTTTGCCAGGGCAGCGCCGCTAGGCGCGTTTTTCGATTTCCACTGCCAAGGAATATTTTACATGCGTAACGAATACACACGGGAGTTCGATCTCACTACCCAGAGACCAGGGGAAATGTTTTTACTAGAAGTCCACGTGAAAAAATCCCGGCCCTCACCGGGGCTTGAACCCGGGACCTCCAGCACTCGAGGCGGACACCATACCTCAAGACCACTCAGCTTCCTGTAACGCCTCACTATACTTGAGCAAGACCCCCCCACCCCGCCTCTGCCCTACACTGCAAGGTACTATAGACAGCACATGGCAGTGGTGTCTTTTTGACAGTTTATTGTTCACCGAATACAGTCTACGGAACGCTTGTTTCTTTGTCCACGCTATGGTCATATTTTGTGAAGTATACTGAGTGTCGGCCAGATCCCCTGGTCACTCCTTATCCCACCATTCTCTACAGGCAAAGATGGTGTATCCGTTCTTCCATACTATACACACAATCGTGCACCGATACCCCACTCAGCGATGCAGATCCAGACAATGTGTCCTGCTAATTTCCCAAGACATCAGCGCACCCTGTGGAAACGATCCAGCAGATGCTCCATATTTTTGAATTTTTAATTGAAGCATGCCACTCTACACGAAGCATACCTGTCTTGGCCCTGCTCAGCATACTCTGTGAGCGCGTTACAATCACAAATGTGTGTGAAGTTTATTCCCCAGCTAGCGGAAAGTTAATCGGGGAACAAGATGAAGAGAACTATTGACATTTTTCAAGGTCGGGTCATGGTAGAAAGCGAAATAACAGACAATCACGTCTCCGCCATTGAAATACTTTTGTCTACATTAAACGTCACACTGGTGTTTGCATATTCCAAGTCACGACATATCAGGTGGGGTGGCCAGTTATCTTATAGTCGCATTTCCTTCCCAAACACTTTTCCAGAAAATTCTGAAAATTGTGTGGCATCCATTCTAACGATCTACATAACTTAATGAGCTTGCATTTAAACTTCAGCGAGCTGACGGCGGGGTAGGCGGTCCAGTCCAAACCCCAGTCAGTTTGTCTTAACGTTGACTTCTCGTTCAGAAAGCAATGGCAATCTACTAAACGTAAAATTGCCTAGAAAATCAAAATGAGGGTGGAATTGATCGCAACGTCCCGCTAAGGGTATGGACCCACTCTTACGAAACTGGGTCGACCCTAGAGTCGTATTCGTGGGGAAAATAGCCACGCCTCTGCTGATGAATGAATCCACACCACTGTCTTGGTAAGGGAGAGTACTAATCACTTTGCCATTAGGCTAATCTCATTAGGCTGCACACAAGTCCAGTGAAAGTGGCGTCACGATACAATAACAGCATGCCAACAAAAAAGAAGACCATCACAAAAAGACATTGATCAGACCTTGCCACTGAAGAGAAGTGAGCGGTGGTTGATTGAATCGATAGCTGTTCCCGACGATAGAATAAACATCACACATGGCTGGAGGATTCGCTTGATCGAGTTTACGGTGTGGGTTGTGAGTTTCAATTTCTCCTACTCCTTCTCATGGTTGTCGTCAGCCTGCTCATCCTCATTCGTGTTGTTGCTGTTGATGTTGTTGTTTCTGTTGTTGTCTTTGTTGTTGTTGTTTCTGTTGTAGCTGTCGTTGTTGTTTTTATTGTTGTTGTTGTTTCTATTGTTGTTGTTGTTGTTGTTGTTGTTCTTGCTGTTGTTGTTGTTGCTGTTGTTGTTTCTATTGTTGTTGTTGTTTCTATTGTTGTTGTTGTTATTGTTGTTTCTGTCGTTGTTGTTGTTTCTATTGTTGCTGCTGTTATTGTGTCTATTGCTGTTGTTGT
>JACEFZ010006986.1:390000-397500 GCA_014155875.1 Cepaea nemoralis | reverse complement strand
ATATTTTCAAACGCTGCAAGTCATTAAATATACACCCTGTATTTGCATATTCCTGACATGGCGTCCCGATCAATCCAGAGCTGATTTTCAAGTCAAGTTTACGTTAAGTACATGGTATTTGTAAAGTTTCACTACACTTTGTATGTGGAACAAATTTGAAAAAAAAATGAAGTACATAATGTCATCAAAATATGTGCACTACATTCCACCGTGAAGAAATATGCAGCGAATGGCCGTGTCTGCTGGAGTAATTCTTTGCACTCCAAACAGAATAGTATTGTCAACGGAAGAAAGAATTTTTTTAAAAATTTGTTCTGCATACAAAGCGTGGTGAAACTTTACAAACACGCTGCAGTTTGCCACTGCGTTCTGAAGAAGAAGTCAATGTTTGAGTCCAGCTTAATGCCCGTGTAGTCTCCTACCCAGGGCATCAGCGTACCGGACGCTTAAGAGCGAGCGATCTTGTCCTTTCCGCCACGCGAAGTAAATACTATACTTTTTTTTAATTTGGGATGTGATTCCATAGAGGGTTTAAAGGCAAGAGGGATGGCTTCATTGTGTCTGGTTTCATCCCACGTGGCTCAGTCTCTTTCAGCATACTGATGTGTTAAAAGCGTCGCACAGAGCACAAACTCTGTGGCTTCGGCGACGATACCCAGGGGGGTGTCCGAATAGGCTGAACCGTAAACCGAATGATAAGTCAGAAAATGAACCCATGAACTTTGGAGGGCGATGTAGGTGGTTAGACCAGGTGGCCACGGAGACCCCTAGCTGTGCATGCAGCTGTTACACTAACTGATTCTCTCCTATATGTTACTTGAAATCTTTCTTTAAGTCTTTAGTTTGGCTCTTTAGAGGGAGAGGGAGATAGATAGATAGATAGATAGATAGATAGATAGATAGATAGATAGATAGATAGATAGATAGATAGATAGATAGATAGATAGATAGAGAGAGAGAAAGTGAGTGGGAGAGAGAGAGAGAGAGAGAGAGAGAGAGAGAGAGAGAGAGAGAGAGAGAATGGGTAAGTGAGAGAGAAGAGACGGTGATGAGAGTAAACCTTACACTTTGCCACGATCCTGGTGAAATGTAAGAAAGTATGTATACTCAAACATCGTCATGTACCAAGGTCCTTTGCAGAACGGGGCGCTCATCACGGCCCGCTGACAAGTGTCTCGATCCTGTGTCAGTTCTCGTGCCTCGTGCATGGTCATGCCCAGGGTGCCTGCTATGTTGCATGTTCAATGTCGTGCTGGTCGCCTCCAGCTTCTTCGTCTAGGAACCATGCCTTCCGTAACTGTTCATCCCAAACCAATACGACGTTTACTATGGATACAGTATTGTATTTGATATAAGGATGTTTATGAGAGGATTTTCTTCAGTGTTCAGATCTGGTAGGAGAGAGAGAAAGAGAGAGAGAGAGAGAGAGAGAGAGAGAGAGAGAGGAGAGAGAGAGAGAGAGGGAGAGAGAGAGGGGGGGAGGGGGCGAGAGAGAGAGAGAAAGGGGGAGAGAGGTGCGCGCTAGAGAGAGATAGATAGAGAGAGACGAAGAATGAGAGAGAGAGAGAGAGACGAATAGAGACAAAGAGAGAAACGAAGTGAGAGTCCAAGCGTGAGAGAGAGACGAAGAGAAAGAGAGAGACGATGAGTGAGAGAGACGAAGAGTGAGTGAGAGAGCGACGAAGAGAGAGAGAGAGAGAGAGAGAGAGAGAGAGAGAGAGAGGGAGAAATGATGAGAGAGACGAAGAGAGACAGAGAGAGACAAAGAGTTACGAATCGCAATCTGGTCTCCGTGAGAATATTCGAACCCATAACCACCCTGCCGACAGGCAAGCGTCTAGCCGATACGCTACCGGGGTCCCCTCTGTTGTGTTGCAGGTAAGTGCAGGTATTTACCGATGCACCTATTTCCTTCCCCAAGCCAGTCTATAGATAAAGCTGACGTTTGCTACCATTGATAGTATCAATCTTAGATAAGGTAAACAGTACACCGATTGTATCTAATTATTAACTGTTTATCTCACCACTTCTTACATATAAGTAATCATCATCATGTGACATGCCAATAAGCGTAGGCGGTCATATTTCGTCATCTTAGTCGATCACCAGAGTCGTGGATCAGCTCTGTGTTCTTGTCTTGACCATGCCATCAGTCAAGCCATCCATATATTTACTTCTCTGCCTTCCCCTTGTTCGTGTTCCCTCAGATTTGCCACTTGTCACCAAGTTCTCTAGTTTATGTATTCTCATAATGTGCCCAATAATCCTAATCATTTTGCGGTTTTTATCTACTTCTTGTCGGACTTGCTCATAAAATTTCCTGTCTGTCCATGGTATTCTTTACATTTTTCACAGAAACCACATTTCCATTGCTATTAGATGTCTTTAAGCTTGTCTGGTCATTGTCCAATTCTCATATCCATACAAAAGTACAGGTTCTATATGTCACTTTAACACTTTTTATCGTTCAGTTGACATCTTTTTATTGGTCAGTGTGGTTTTCATTTTGCAAAAGACTATGAAATTAATACCTAACTGAGAGTAAAATATCCATGTCCGAATGGATAAGAGCTATCCCTCTTAAATTTCCGGTGCACCTAGATAGTAGGTTTAACCCCTACACCGGTCAGTTGGGCTAAAATACTGACTTCTCGTCTTTGACTCGGGGGCGTAAATTACAAATACATCAGAAGTCGGAGTTGCTCGCTTGATGGCGATGGATACTGGTAATATGGAAAGCTAATCCACACGCAATAAACAGTCTAGTGCACTATAAGTAGTAGTACGTGTATGGGCTACGCTTGAGTTCAAAGCGAGCGGGGAAATATCCATATAATATATTATAAACCTCTTTGACGTGCCTCCACCTTGTAGAGGTAGAATGGCTTGCCTGTTCCAGTGACCTCAAGAGCTATGCCGAGGGTAGCACAGCTACTTGCAGCGCCTCCCATGTCGAACAGTTCAGGGGATAGGACCAGACGAAGAGAGACACACATCTGCTGCCGTGTAGGTAGACTGGGGACAGTCAAAGGCCCGGGAACACAAACCCGAAAAAAAAAAAAAAAACTTCTCGAAGTCGGATGTACTGAGCCACAAGCTTGACGATACTGTGTAATGCAATACACCAAATGATACATTAATATGATAACTGTTTTGAGACAACAGTTGTTAGAAACAATTAACAGCATGTTTCCAAATCCCGTGTGCATTAAAAAGTATATGGTGAAGGTAGTCTCATTACTGGTACTCCCATTGGGGTATACAGTACTAGGTCTATTATCATCATAATCATGTGCCATGCTGATAATAGTGGGCTGTCATGTTTCGCCATCTCACACGATCACACGAGTTGCGGCTCTGTGTTTTTCTCTCTATTATGCCATTTTACCAAGCAACCCGAAGAACTCTCTGCCTTCCCTTATTCTTTTTTGGGGGGCCTAAATCTTGCAAGTTGTCACCAAGCTCTCCAGTTAATTTTTTTTCTCATAAGGTTCCCAAAACAAATTGACTATCTACGTCTAATTGCTCTAATAAGTTTAAGCGTTTTAATTATTTCTTGTAGGACTTGCTCATTGGTTTTCCTGTCTGTTCATGGTATTCCTTGCATTTTCCAGAGAAACCATATGTCCACTCCCATGATATGCTTTTCAGATTGTCTACTCATTTTCCACGTTATATACTCTAGTCCACGACAAACCAGATGGGGTGAACAGTTATCTTTCTCTCTGCCTGTCCTCTCCAGACATTTCGAAAACTTTCTTATACCTGTTTGTATGAAGTTGGGCGGATCCCAGCGCGTAGTGGTCGGATAAAGTAATCATGCCCCTGCTGGGGATTGAATCTAGACCACTGCCTAGTCAGATAAGTGCACTAACCAATATGCCACCGCTGCTGCTATTTAAAAGTATCATCATTATCACCATCGTCATGATCATGATTATCATGGTCATCTCATCTTGTTTCTCTAATACCTTGCGGCGTCGAGATGAACCATAAACAATAGGAGGGTGCCCGTTTATGGTATTCATATCGAGATTCCAATGGACTCCACTCAGTCTATCGTGTACATGGTCGGCCTCTTCTTCTGCTTCCATTTGGTTTATATATCAGTATATCACACACACACACAGCGCGAACACACACACACACACACACATATATATATATATATATATATATATATATATATATATATATATATATATATATATATATATATATATATATATATATATATATATATATATAAGTATCACTGATTCGCAGGTATCACTAGGAGCAAGACAGACACATATTACATCAGCGCTTTATTTAACTCTTTTCTTTCAACGCGGGCCACTTAAAATGATTCATACTAGAGGACCAAAGTTTTCATAGCCACTTCAGACGGCTTTGAAACTGGGGACTTTAATATGAGGTATGCGTACATTCATGCAAATAACATTCTTGTCATCCAAAGCAGGTATACGAATGTTTAGGCACTGGGGCTTCGAGTACTGTGAGCTGGGATTCCACATCTCCCACAGTATTAATATTTGCATAAATCACAAACCGTCTTTATATATATATATATATATATATATATATATATATATATATATATATATATATATATATATATATATATATATATATATATATATATATATATATATATAATCATCCAGAGCCTTGTCGGCTGGCGTGGACGATTATGCCTCTCCACAAATTGCGATCTCCGAACGGCATGACTCAATTCGTGTGTTGACTCCCTTCTGTGCCATGACACAAAACTGTCAAGAATCTTCTCCCACTGTTTCCGCTCTCTCTCTTTCCGTAAATCTTTCCAGCTGTCACGACATATTCCAGTTGTTGTCTTCTCATAACGTAGTCCATCCCCCCCACCCAAAAAAAAATTTTTTTTATTTTTTCTTAGAAGAAACGCTGACTGCCTCTTTTTGATGTTTGTGATAAGTTGTCTTTGCCACTCAGCTTCCCTCAAGATGTCCAGATTGGCTATTTTGGCCATCAAATTAATTCTCAGCATTCTCCTTTAAAACCACATCTCCAAGGCTTCCAGTGATGTTTTCGCCTGTTTAAACGGTGTCGAGAATTCGCAGCCGCATGTTAAAATTGGTTCTATGTACCATGCAAGAATTATCTTTTTAACTTTTAAGGACAATGAATTATTGCACAACATGTTCTTCATTTTGTAGAATACAGTTTTTGCTTGCCCCATTCTGTTCTTTATCTATATTTATATACTCTATTCAAAACAAGAAACGCAACACTTTTGGTGTTATTTTTTATAAAAGATGTTCACTAATTGGATATCAGTAAACCTATCGACTGTGTCCATCTGATTATTAACTTCTCGTGGTTACCTGAATTGTACTCACCTCATGATTCGTGAGGTCATGAAAGAGGTCAAGGTCAAAAAATTTTTTTTAAAATAATAACTCTTGACAGGTTCATGATAATCCCGTGAAACTTACTAAACAAAAACTCTCAGATCATGTTACTGAATGCCTTTAAAAGATTGACGCTCCTGGAATAAATTCAGTTGAAAATTCAATGCGCAAGTATGGCTCATCTCACTACAGAACAACAACACATCATTATTGGACGTTTACAGGCTGGACAGTCACAAAGTGTAGTAGCCAGAGAATTTGGAGGCGATTTAAAGAGGCGACTTCAGAGGTACTTGTAATTAACGTCCCCACGTCAAGGACGACAGGTCAACATTTTAGTCCAGCTTTCCGGTGTAGGGGTTGAGCCCCTAACCTCGGCATCAGCACACCGGATGTTTAAGAACTCACGTTCTTATCCATTCGTCCATGCGGACCTGCAGTCCATGTTTATTCCCGCCATCTTCAAATGAGGGATTAAGGTATTATAATGGTTAGAGCGCTTGCTGAATAATAAGACGGTGGCACGGGGTAAATTCGCAGCAGTAACAACGTTACTCTTTGTTAACATAGTTGCTGGGACCAAACTTAATTGCTTCGGGTCGGCCCAGACTTATTTGCTTGGTATCGACCCAGACTTAATTGCTTGGGGTCGACCAAGACTTAATTGCTTGGGATCGACCCAGACATAATTGCTTGGGGTCGATCCAGACATAATTGCTTGGGGTCGACCCAGACATAACTGCTTGGTGTCGACCCAGACTTAACTGCTTGGTGTCGACCCAAACATAATTGCTTGGGGTCGACCCAGACATAATTGCTTGGGGTCGACCAAGACTTAATTGCTTTGGGTCGACCCAGACATAATTGCTTGGGGTCGACCTAGACTTAATTGCTTGGGGTCGATCCATACGTAATTGCTTCAGCCTCATAAAATGGGTACTTGCTAATATTTAGAACTGTCTCGAAATTAGAGGAAGGGAAGTGTTCACCTACCTTATTATGTTGTGACCTAGAATATTTGAAAGTCTAATATTAACACCACAATGTCAATATAAATAGTTGATTACCGTAAATTGTGTTTCTACATCCAAATAAAGAATATTTATAACACTGGTAATTCTGATATACCGGGCTCCGTGGCAATGGCGTTGCGGTTGCGATTCGCAATGCCGCTTACACACGTTCGAAACACAGCGGTGACTGATTTGACAGTAGACCATGTCTCGTTGGTCTTAACGTGTTGGTATGGGAGCCGGTCGTTCAGAAAGCTATGGCAAACTACTGAACGTAAAACTTGCCAAGAGATCAACGAAGGCAGTAAAATGCTGGTGTTGGCTGCAACGTCCTATAAAGGATATGCAACTTTAAAAAAAAAAAAAAAATCTGATAAACACACATTTGGATCCGAGACGCAAATGCTGATTTCGTTCTCTGTGCTGAGATTCTTCTTGTATGATCGATATATTGGAGGAGATTATAGCACTTATAAAGATATCCGTGTGCAGTAAAAGTGAAACGGAGCCATGGTAGTGCATGACTCCAAGGAACAGTGCAGTGCGGTGGGTTTTCTCAGTATAATGCAAACCTTCGAAATTCGGCCTCTTACATGTTGTTTTCTATTTTAAAAGTGCCGCCCCTCTTATGAAGCCCCCTTACAGTGCTGCATGATGCTGCTGCCTCTCTGTATCATAGCACGGAACGGCTCTGCCCAGGCGTTTGTTTCCTGTTGTGAGATATCCATCATTGCGTAAATAACGTTTATAGAACTTAAGTATTGGGAGCTTGTACCTAGCTTTCTACTCATCATCGCTGCAGCTGAATTAGTTCGTGCTGTAGGTTATCAGGCATATCAGCTGTTTCCACATTGAATGGTGTAGCAAAGATATTCAGCTCCATTTGCTTACTTTTCACGTTCTTGAATCTTTCATTAAATTCCTCAATTAGTTTCGCACATTGAGCAGCTTGTTCGAGCGTCGTAACAGACTTTTGTCCTTCCAGAGTGGGGCCAGATCATATAATTTCGCGGACCTTATACAGCCCGCAGGCAGGGTGTCATCCGCCGCTGCATTACAAAATAGAATGTTGGTAAAGTACTACGGCTGCGCAAAGA